>JACXGM010020058.1:0-18032 GCA_016801145.1 Umbra pygmaea | reverse complement strand
CAGAAGCTTGATCACATCAACAGCTATTCCATTTGTATGCAAATTGTCACACCTGTATTGTACACCAACAGCTATGCCATTGGTATGCTAATTGTCACACCAAAAGCTATGCCATTGGTATGCCAACTGTAACACCATCAGCTGGCCGTAGGAGCCACCCTCCCCATACAATTTTCAAACGAGTTAGGGGGATGGGTCCAACTAGCATTTAGTTGGGTAGTCAGGCACACAAGAATCTTACCCATTCCAAGATTACTCCCGTCCCCCGTGGTTTCAGTGTCACCCGGAATGGCTGAGCACCTGGGCATACTCCAGACCGTTTGTCTGTGTGGTTGCACTTTTCCAATGGAAGTCTCAAGTGCTTGGCCAGTGCATGGAGGTTGTCATTGAATGTGATGTTGGCTTGTTTTCCAACCAGGTCATCCTCAGAAACAACCCTCTGCTGCTCAGATATAGTCACTGGTTCATCAGGAGGATCCGGCATTTCGAAATCTAGCACAGCCTCATCCATAGTTATTTCTGTAAGATTAAGTGCTTTGCCACCAACAGTCCTGTTTACAGAGAAAGACTGTGAGATACTTCAAAATATGAATGACTGCATAATTTCTTGCTCAAACAATTGAAATCGTTCAGTTTGACAGGTCAGGTAGTTGCAGGAATGAATGAGGCAGCTTTATTTTCAACCAAAATTAGCAACAAGAAAAATATACCGTAGATGAACAGATGGGACAAAATCCTCATCTGAGCTGTCCCCACCTTCCAAGTCCAAATGACTCCGGTCCGACCAAAAATCATCCATCTCAATGCTGTGTGTGAGGAAAACAAACATCTTAGATCTGAGGGACAGATCATTATGGGTATATGAAACATTGCTGTGAAATACTTACAAGGTTCTCCTCAAATAATCACCACCCCCCTCATCTGGAGAGTCACATGCTTCACCTATGTCCAGGGAGTGCATGCTAGAATCAAAAAATAAATGTGAACATACTGCAATTTTTATGAAAAAGAGAGAAAAACACTTTGCAGGCACCAAACAAAGAAACTCACCTTGCCTCCAAATCACCAACTTCTCCCTCTCCAATCAATGGCTGAACACCCAGCTCAGGAATGGCTACTTCACTGTTTGAGAATATGGTAATTAATAAATAAGCATGTGCATAAACACGAAAGCCAGGCGTGGAAATATATTAGATAGGAACATACAGGTCACGGTCAGATTCATCAGTGACGCTTGAGACCGGTGGTCGTGGTGGACTAGGGTGCCCCTTGCTTGGAGTCGATGTAACTTGCCAACGCCTGTAACTAAAACAAAAAAATTAGATTTTCTCAACATAATTCTACATATGTTCAAACTATCACAGAGTGATTTGCATGGGTGAAGCCGTAACGAAAAACGTTTACTAACAGTTCGGTTTGTGTATATGTGGGGTAGTCCATCTACAAAGTTGTGGCTGGCTAGCAGATTTCGTGCTGGTAGCGGCATTATAGCAAAGACCCGGTAACATGCGATATCTACTAATTCTGAGGCAGACAGTGCGATCTGAAAAGCTAGCCAAAATATAAAGCTGGATTTTAGGAATTTGGTCTCTGTTGCTTGGTGAACTACACAGTTAGAACCGACTGAAGAAAAGCCAAACAACTTTAGAGTAGAACGTGTTTGCTAAAATCTCCACCAGCTAGCTAGCTAACATCACCACCAACTAGCTAGCTAACATCTATGCAAATCATTGAGCCCGTAACAGACAGAAATCGTAATCAAACCGGTACGGACAATAGCAAACATCTTGAGGGCAAAATAACAAGAAATCAAAACATTAAACAGAGTTTATCACAAAGATACTTACAAGTGCAACAGCAAAAACGCCAGGTCAGCATCGGATTAGAACCGACAGAGGAAAAGCCAAACAACTACAGAGTAGAACGTGTTTGCTAAAATCTCCACCAGCTAGCTAGCTAAAATCTCCACCAGCTAGTTAGCTAACATCACCACCAACTAGCTAGCTAACATCTATGCAAATCATTGAGCCCGTAACAGACAGAAATCGTAATAAAACCGGTACGGACAATAGCAAACATATTGAGGGCAAAATAACAAGAAATAAAAACATTAAACAGAGTTTATCACAAAGATACTTACAAGTGCAACAGCAACAACGCCAGGTCAGCATCGGATTTGCTGCCTTCCGTTTGTCTAAGTTCTCGCCATTCCGACAATGCAGCACCTATATTTATTTTGTTTTGATTCCTCACACGGTCAGTCTCCCGTTTCCTCTTTCTCTGTTCCTCCGTCAATGCTTTTTTAACCTTCTGCTTTTTTTTTGTCGGCTCAGACATGACGATATTGTGAGACATCCATCGATACCTTGTTCTTATATAAGCGGTGTGTGTGCAGTGGTGCCGTAAAGCTATTCGTTACACCGCGAGACCTAATATCACGCGATACTTCCTAAAGCTGAGGTCGGCGATCGCCGAATCAAAGTTGCAAGGGTGGTTTTTCAGCTCACAGGCGCTAGGGGGGAGCGATATGACAAACATTCAACTCGAAAAAAGTCATATAACCGTTCAAATGACTCCGAAGCTGTTCAGTTAAGATAAATTAAGCTAAAAAAACTGCATAGCTCCCCTTTAAATACTACTCATTAATGCCTGTGATTTTAGATAAAAGTTTCCGGCTAGCTAGCCTGTTTATATTGTTCAACTTTTAAATGAGTAGCAAGCAATCTACAATTTTGTGTTAAATACAATATATTATTCACTGGACAGGAGAACTTAATTTGCGACACGCAGAAACATGCTGTACTGCACATCGCGCTGAAAATGAACAACGGCTAGCTTCCACAGCTGATCTGGGTAGCTATCTTCATTAATTGGCTCTACTAAGCTCAATATTAGGAGTTGAAACACAAGTTACACATCGTTTTAAAGCTGAAGTTCCCTTTAATATTGGTGTGCTCGATTCAAAACGTTATGTTTTGTGTTGAATGTAACTAAATATTAAAGAGCAAGTTACACAGATCCAGAATCAGATTATCCCATGTGCTATAAATTATTGTATAGTTGTCAATATAATGTGCACATTAATCAACACTGCATTTGTCTACCCTCTGCAGAAAGTGCTGCCAGCCAGTCAGAGGCAGGTACAGTAGTGCAGAAGGACAGAGTAAAAGCACTGTATCAGGCAACATATAACCAGGATAGAGTGGTAAGTTAAATGAGTAGGAAAGACTGGTCAATACTTATGAAAAGTATGAAACCACCCATGTGGCACATTATCCAGTTTATGTAGTTATTTTAAACTTTGGTTTATTAACCTGCCTAATATAATAATCTGCCATTTTAATGATGCATGATGTAGGCTATGTTACTTTTCTACTCTTTATACTAAACTAACATATAGACACCAAATGCAACAATTACAATGACTTCTTACATAAGTGTTCAAGTAAGGACATCAATTGAATAAATAAATTAAGATCAATGGATTTAAGGGAATATACATATGCACCATGAAACCGTGGAACTATACTGTAAATATAGAATTTATATTGTTATTCAATACATCAATTTGACTGATTTTTACAAACTGGTCTGTAACATCAGTGACATTTTTGCAATATGCTTTGAATTTGCCTCAGTCAATTGACTAATCTCTTTATATGAACTGTAACACAGTAACTACTTTGAAATTGCTTTCCTAGTTTTGTTCAGTGTAGTTTTGGGCTAAATAGCTTGGCATAGTTGTTCAATAATTAGAGACACAATGTCAAAAAACAATCTGGTATTGGAAGATGAGGACTGCAGGCACTAATCATATCTTAATAATAACATACTATAATAATATTAATATGAATATATTTAAAATGGGATACCCAGACATACGTATGTATGTATATATAGGGTTGGTAAACGCTTACAAGTCTGACTACCTAACCACTGAGCAATCTGACCTTGTGTCACCTTTAGGCAGTTTGTTTATTCTAGCCTACAAAAACGTGTTAAATTGGTGCTTTTTAAAATAATAGCGTGTTAGAGACTAAACTAAGCCCAAGTTCAGAACATATTGTGTGAATATGAATGGTTTTGTGGCAACATTGGGAAATGGAAATAATGGACACTTGGAAAGGGTGTGTGTGTGTGTGTGTGTAGGGTGCCATTATATTTACTTGAGCCCCTGCCCCCCCCAAATGCCACAGTATCTATCCCAATAATTGAAAATGTTATAATTGGAGTGCCCTACCCTCTATTAATATTAATAATAGCAGAACCTAATGGTATGTTTTCATTCCAATTCTATGGTTAAAATTGCCACTGAGTATAGTCAGTTTTAGGATTTCATAAGACTCTCAGACAAGAGATTGCAATTTTTTGGTTGTTGAATACAAGCAATGGGAAAGGGCCCTAATAGAGTAGTCACTGTATTATTTAATGTACAAGTAATTTATATAAGTCATTTTGTAAGTGTGCATATGTTGTTTTTTGTGGGCTTATTGAGATGGTGGAATGCCCACTTCCTAAATGCTGTGCACCACTGTGAAACACTGTGTCCACGCTGAAGTGGTACTCATAAACATTTCTCAAGGTTGGCAGGTATGCTTATTGTGTTTCCACAACAATGTTAGTGAGTAAATCTACTGAAATGGCTACCATCTTGGTGGAGTGTGATGTGTAAGATGAGAAAGCAAGGATTAAGTCATGATTGTAAAAAACAGTGCCTATCTGTATATCTTTGCCAAAGCAAACAGTACAGAAGGCATCAATAAATTGTTAGGGAGGGTCATGCATCTTTTCCCAATCATTTTGGAGGGTCATAGAAAAATATATTGCTGGTGAAGGGAGGGTAAGGTCTATTTTGACTAAAGATCCCAAAACTCCTCCGGTAGCCCCTTAAATAAATAAAGAACAGTCCCTAACAGAGGCCTATACTACGAAGCTAGGTTCAACATGCCATAGATTTCCTTTCATTAAGGAAAGTGACCTAAATCAGATTTTACCAAACCAATGGGTGACGTCACACATGGCTCCATCCATTAATTATACAATCTATGTTCTAAATAAAGTGCTCGAGGACAAAATGCCAATTGGCTCAGTTGGGAATCGAACTGGAAACCCTCTAATAAATATTAAATTAAGTATCAATGTACATTTTATACAGTTTTATTTCCACTCTCATCAGATCAGCGAAATTCACATACATTTGATGTTTTTAACACACTTCAAATCAAGATTTCCTAACATTATGTTAGGAAAGTGTTTATTGTCTCAAACCGTTCAATAACTCACAGTGTTGACAAATTACAATTATCAACCCCTGTTTTGAAACTATGCAGTTTGTGATGAAGGACGTGAATCGTTCAATCCGACTACAGAAGCTTCTGTCTGATCATGGTGGAAATTAAGACTGTTGTGTGCCATAATTATAGTTGCCAGCAGGTGTCCCTGTTGAGTAAAGGTTTAGAAACGTTTCATGACATCTCGAATCAAATGTTTCAATTGTTTAAATGCCTCGTTTTTACCGTCACTAATATTTAGTCAAATATTTGTGTTACAATTTTACTTTATTTTTATCATAATTTTTCCCTGTCTTCTCATGGCAGCTCTCTGATGCCTCTTAGTGGGCCGGGACCCCCAGTTGAGAACCACTGCTTAAGATGACGGTCTTTTATTTTGAAGGCTAAACTAGACAAAGATAGCATTTCGGAATTTTGTCTTACTGTTAATTTGGCTGCCTTCATATACGTAAATACATTATTGGTCCACTCAGATCATGTGATCTTACAGCTGATTTTTGGACGATGAAGTGTTTTGGTTTTGTTTGATGGTGATTGTTATGGTTCGATCGCTTTGAGATCCATTCGACTCTCTAAAATAATAGCTACAACGTTTGGGTTTCGGAAAAGGAAAGGCAATGGCCCAGGCTGCACATATAAATATTCCTGACATCAACACTCCGATAAGAGTGGAACACGACAAAAAGCAGCGACAGTTTACAATACGACTAAACGGTAACAGCTAGCTACGTTATTTTGCTTTTAACATTATGTAGATAATGTGTGCCGCTATCGTAGCTACCGTAATAACAAACGTTATGGTTTTGGGGCAAATTTTTAATGTAGTAGTACAGTACCTGCAGCATTCGAACCACTGTGAAATTGTAGTTATTCAGTTAGCTATAGCTACTGTACTTAACTGGCCTGAAAATATTGTAGTTACTTTTTTTACAATATTATTTTTCTCCTACTATTATTAGCCAGTTATCTCGTGCAACTACAGTACTGTAGTAACTAGAATAATTATTTTGGTATTTAGCCACGTTGTTAACTGTGGGAGAATTGTTAAATTGACGGTCACTTTGAAATTATAGTGATGTTCATCGCTGTTCTCTTATTGCCTAACAGATTGGTTAGTATTACAGGACAGAGTCAGTGATTCGATGGTTTCATATTTACGAATGAATCTACTTAAGTTTTACAGCAATCCAATTAATGCATCTTTCCCCGTACCCATAACTCCTCGCTCCGTCTCTGGTCGTTCATTTGAACTGATCAGAGACTGCTGTATAGTAGTCGAATAGGTCTGAAACTATTGTTATATGGCACCTTTTCAAGTGACACAATTGTCTCGTTGGTCTTAGGTTCTCATGACCGTGCCGTCCTGTTGTATGAGTACGTTGGGAAGAAGACAGTAGACCTGCAGCACACAGAGGTTCCAGACGCCTACAGAGGGAGAGGCATTGCCAAGCACCTTGCTAAGGTTGTACGTAGTGTCTGACTACATGATACCATGGGGCCCAATATCAGTTTGATGCTCTCACCCCTAGATTTGAAAAGGCCTTCATAAAAAAGTGCTGACTAGGTTTAAGCAAAATACTAAATATTTGTAGTAATACTGCTTATGGCTACAGTGATATGTGAATGGAGTCCATGGATCTTAGCATCAGTAGTTAAGCATTCAAGTACATGGCTAATGTTACCCATCATTTACAATACTGTAGCAACTCTGTTAAAATATTGCAATTTGGAGCTGTTGAGCTCATGTTTGAATAGTTCACTGGAAGTCCATCCCAATAACAGATCTTATAAACAAATATAAGTTGGCAGCTGGATAAACCGCTGTACTCTAGCAATTTAAAGTATTTTGTCTATTCTGCCTCGAACAGCAGCTTGACATTTTTGCAACTGCATGGAATTCTGAGAATCCAAGTTTTCCAAACTGACCTGATTAGTTAGTCTCAGCAGAGCTTTGCAAGATGAGTTCAGTGCCAAGCCATGGGGGGTATAATGAAGGTAATTGTCTGTGGACAGAGAAAATAATTAGGAAATTATTTGTTTTAAGATTGTTGTCACGTGCTCTTTGAGGTGTTAGGCTGGTTCTGTCAAAGGCACTTTGTGACAACTGCTTTTGTATAAAGGGCTTTATAAAATAATTTGATTTGAAGATCTTTGTTGAGTAGAACATTTATTTGTTTAGAAACATGATATATTCCTTGGTTTCCCAGTTAAATTGACAAAATAATTACTGATGCACATAAATACACTGAGAAGCCATAAGACATAAAACAACAAATTACATTTATTTTTTGTTATTTTTTATGTTGCCTGCAGGCGGCCATGGACTTTGTGGTGGAAGAAGATCTGAAGGCTCATCTGACCTGCTGGTACATCCAGAAATATGTCAAAGAGAATCCTCAAGCTCAATACCTGGAGCATATCCACCCAATGTGACCCCGTTGGATTGGGGGATTAAAGGGACTTTGGTGGAAAGCATAGCTTCATGCTTTTTTTGGTGGATTTTGTGCTCTGTTTTCTAGGGGAACAAGAGTTGTAAAAGAGACACACCAAGTGGAGGCAACCATATGAGAGCTCACCCTATCTTTGCAGACACATTTTGTTGGAGACCAGTAATAGAGGAACTGCCTGAGTGCCATTGTCAACACTGATGGCCTGAAGTGTGTGTCCATGTTTGTGAACTCAAGCCTGACTCAACTCCTAAGATGTGTTACTGAAATGTGAGCGAGGCTGGGAGCTGTTAATGCTGTGTATTTTTTTGTCCATATTTCTGCAGGTCAAAACAACCTGTTGTCTATCAAGAAAGGCTTTATCACTGTGGACTCTGTCTTTATGACTAAAACTCACCAGCATTCTTCTTGGGCTGTCCTCTTTGTTCGATTTTGGTGGTTGGTTGGCCAGGTTTGTAAACAGTAATGCATACTTTACCAATGTGCAAACAAAACAGTCACAACAAAAAATGGAATGTTACTTCTGCCTAAAGCTGTTTAGTGCTCTATACTGACAACGCTGTAATCAGGATTTGTTATTTTGTACTTTCATTTATCCTGTCTTGGATGGTGCATGATATTTTGTAACATACTACAGTTTAAACAGGAATTTTATAAAAGGTACCCTGAAATGTTTTTGTTAGTTCCTACAACAATGAATTACATTAATCTGTATCTGTAATTTCTACTAGGTCATCTTTGTTTGTTTCAGGTGTTTCAGTATTTAATCTCTCATAAAGACAAAATTGATTAGCTGAGTTTGTTAAGCAGCAGAATTGCTGCAATAGCATTGCACATCTAGGAGTTCTAATTTAACAGGGATGGGAAACTGGTTTTCATTCTCTCTTTCAGTCAGTCTTTTGAAGTCCTGGGATATCAGGTGAGCATAATTAACTACTGTAGCGGGTCAAGTAAAAAAAAGTTTGTCTATGTTTGTTTTCTTTAGAAAGCTATATGTCCACTGCCTGTTGCGCGCTAGCAATGCAAATCCCTCTACACTTGTTTGATCATTTTACTCATTTAGCAGACACACTCATCCAGAGACTTGTAGTAGCATGCATTGTCATAATTTTCTGTACTGGTCCTATGTCGGAGTCAAACACAATACCCTGGCAGTACAAGCACCTTGTTCTACCAATTATGACACATGACCATGTGGTTTGACTTGCAAGAAAGTCTGCCCCATGTTCAGCAGGACAATCACTCCTCAGGACACATCACCTTAATTGTTATACAGGCAGCTGCTCTGTTATTTTACAGCATGTTGCCATATAACCTTCATTTGACAGTGAATTGATTCTCTAAAGTATTAATTTGGGTCAAAATATTTCATTTCCAAGCTTGTGACACATTTTCTTAATACAATTACAATCCAGGCTTAACATTTTTTTTTTTTACACTTTATCTTTTTTATTGTCTGAGTGTCTTGAACTATATATCAAGGATCCTCTGTAGTGTGACCTAGGTGAGATTTGCTACAGACTGCTTAATTGTCAGAGGTAGGTAAACGGATAATGTGATCAGTTGTCCATTACACAGAAGACACTGAGGTTGATTTCAAAGGGCTGAATCTCTAATCTTACTGTATGGCAGGTGGATGCTGGCTGCAGTTTATTTTGTGATTTATCACCAATGTTTCTGTACCTCTTTTTCATTAAATGGTCGAATAATACATGTTGTATGCCTGTAACTGACTAGGTATGATTATTCATTTAGAAGTTCCTTACATGTTTTTCAAATATAGGTTTTCCCTACTATAGTTCAGAGCTGCAAAGTGTGATAACGTTTTAACGCTGCATGTTTTGCAACCAGTCTATTTGAAGTGGCAAGGGTACAGATCATGGATTATTGCACGTTTCCATTTTACCGTTGGCACAGTAAATATTTCCTAGCGTACAGTTATACACTGTGAGCGACGTGCGTGAGATCACCCAGGGATCAACTCACTGGAGAAGCTTAGGACTGGACACAATATGGGTGAGTATAATGCAACCAGAAGCAGGTAAATACCAACCCTCTGTAGAAGGACAGTTGTGTAAAGTGTAAACATGTAGCCCACAAGGGAAAATACCTAATAGTTCAATTCGCAATTTCCACTAATGTAAAACATACATAGTGTTGTCCTTGCGTGTGATTGGCTAACCACTAAAAAGTGGTAGCATTTACATTTCCCCCATTTATGCTGTCCACATTTTGGAAAACATGTCGTCAATAAAACAAAGTTTAATGCAATTAAATTCAAAATGTAAATGACAAAAATATTCATTTCCATAACAGTGATGTTATAGAATTCGAGTAGTTCATGATTAATCTGCATTGTGGGAAATGTATTACGACAGTGTACATGAAGTCATTCTCGCAGTTCATTGCCAGTATAGCAGACACTACACATCCTAGTTTGCACTGCGGCGCATTGCGTCGACAATAGGTCGTGTGTTGGTTCTCCAAGATGGCGTCGTTGGGAAGGAGGCGCGGTGTCACAGTCAACAGGGAGAGGTCAGTTAGCTTAAACATTGCCGTATAACGACACTTTGTGTACAATTATATCTATTGAGTGTTGTTATCTTTCGCCACACATTTTGTACTCCAACATATGGACTTTTCAGTGCAAAATGTAGTTGTCATTAGCCTGAATTTCTTTTCTCGATTACTGCTCATGTGATGTTTTGATTAGCTACTGTACCTAGGTAGCTGTGTACATTACTGTACCATTGCCGTGTCTTTACCTTGGCTGTAGCCTCAAAATAAACCGTCCAGCAAAAAATGTGACGACTACTACTGTTACAAAATGCAACTGTATTGGCACTAATGTAATATGCGTTAGCTAACAATTGCTACCAGTAATGCTAGTTTGTTTTTAAAGCTGCTAGCAACCCACTAAAGCTCTCCAACTCAACCATTGTACAGTAACTAGTTACATCTTTAGTTAGCCTGTTAGTACTACACATATAACTAAACGTTTCTTGAAAGTAAATACAGTACTGCAACTAGCTAACTAACCAGCGACATAGTTGACTACCCAGGAACAGCTAACATGTTAGACATTTTTGAAACTGTTGTGAATAACTACGGTTTTGTTTACGTTTACAGTACTACAAGCGACCTAACTAATTGAAATGTAATCATCTTGCCTGACGAGGCCACTGGCTGAGTAACAATCACTATTACGCGGGCCATAGTGTTCATTTCCGTATTTAAGTATTTCGGGGACTTGTACATTTGTTTGCCCTCCCATATGGTTTATATTTTTAATTAACAAGTTGGCTAAATGATTAAATCCTAAGCTCCATTTATATTTAACGATATACCCTGTGCACATGTAAAGTTCAGAAAGTGTGCCTGGTCAAAACAACCAATATGACAATGTGCTTTAAAAAATGATTACACTAAACTTACCCAATTGCAAGGTAGATAACACTTAAATAAAAAAACAGTTTTTCCTTTTTCAGAACACAAGTGCTATTATATCACTTAACTGGTGTACTCGCTTTCCTTGGGTTGTAATTCATAGTAGTTCAGAAATTTAGAAAAAAAATGTATGCGTTTTTTGTGGTTGTTCCTTTATCTAATCTCTATTTCCCCATACTCTTCCTCTCTGTGCATAGGGGAGTGATGGCGGCGACAGACTGCTACATCGTTCATGAGATCTACAATGGGGAAAATGCACAGGACCAGTTTGAGTATGAGCTAGAGCAGGCGCTGGAAGCCCAGTACAAGTACATTGTGATTGAGCCTACACGCATTGGCGACGAGACGGCCCGCTGGATTGCTGTGGGCAACTGCCTGCACAAGACCGCAGTGCTGTCAGGCACTGCCTGCCTCCTGACGCCCCTCTCGCTTCCGCCCGAGTACTCGCGCTATGTGGCACTTCCAGCTGGCGCCCTCAGTGTGGCTTGCTCCGCCCTCTATGGAATCTCCTGGCAGTTCGATCCCTGCTGCAAATACCAGGTGGAGTACGACAGCCAAAAACTCTCCCGGCTGCCCCTGCACACACTCACTTCTTCCACGCCTGTTGTGCTGGTGCGCAGGGACGACATCCACAGAAAGAGACTCCACAACACAATAGCGCTGGCCGCCCTGGCCTACTGCGCCAAGAAGATCTACGAACTCTATGCGGTATGAGCCCATTATAAAAAGAAAAAAAAATATTTTAAAGAATCTTTGAAAATGAAAGAATCCACCCCAGAAGTAAGCTGAGTGGAAGACAACTGAGTCCACAGGGTATGCCCCTAAACCCCACCCTATATGCTTACTTTTGGGCTGTTGTTTGATGGATAAGAGGGATTATAAAGCTAGAAGGAATTCATTTTCCCTTCTCATTTTCTTTACTTGTAAGTGACATCCCCAGTGCACTTATCCATATGTTACCCTTGCGCCTTCCCCTGTCCTGTACTTCTCTCTATACACTAAGTTAGTGCACAAGGGTAGCTAAGTAAAAAAAATATAACACATATTGGACTGAAACATGTTGCAGTTGAAACGGACAGACATTTAAAGTATTACCAACTTTTTTGTCCCTTCCTTGTAGTTTTACTGTACCTCTTTCTTGCTGATCAGTACATCACAAATTCATTAAACATTAGGTTGTTTCAAACTTACATTTCTGTATTTTATTTAAAATTTTCATTAAACAAATTCTACACCATGTGTTCTTGAGTGACGAATGCAATAGCAGAATTTTATTTCTTAATATATTCTCTATGAACTTACTGCTTGGAAAAAGACAAACATTTTAACATGCTTTTTGGTTGCTATTTTAGCAGTTAAAGGCACAAGATCAACCAAAACAAATGTTAAGATAAAACCTATTTCCTTTCAGTAAATCTCTTCCGTTGTTACATTTTCAATCACCACCATTATTTGCCTATCCTGTTTGTTTTTTACACATACAAAACTTGAATAGTTAGACAATTCGTGAGTAATTGCTGAGTTTAATTAGGGGGTGCATCTAATGAGAACATCTTGATTTGAATTGAATCTTGTTGGTTAAACAGGTTTTTTTTGTTTGCTATGTAAAATATAAAACATGCTGTATATGTAAAATACTAAATGTAATCCTATGTCACTTACTCATTTACAAAATTCTCATTTACTAAACTAAAGCAATTCCAGTCTGTCAAAGGTACAGAGCAATATTAATTCATTTTAGCATTTTAATTATATTTTTTCTTTGTGGAATTTTGTTAGACATTGATATTTTGCAACATCCGTGAAGATGTTTGGGAGAGTTGATTATTCTGCACTAATAATGTAACAAGCCAAGTATTTGGCTAACGTATAAAGACCATATCTTTTCAATAGTGTTTTTTTTCACATTTGCTAAATTTAATACATTTCTTAATGCACCTCAAGGCCGATCCTTCTTTGGCAGTGGCTAAATGGAAGTATCCAAATGAAGTTAATAATAAACATGCCATTACATTAGTGTTTTTTAGTTATTGTACCAATATTATTAAGGTTTAAATGAAATACGAACACGTTTTGACAAATGTTTAATGATCAAACTTTGTGGGCTTCATCGCTTGTGGAAGTGGTCTAATTTTAGATGCAACGTTAGGACTTACTTAGTACTGTATATCCCAATGCTAGCATTCTTGTTTACTATATAGTACGTACTTTACCTGCGCAGTACGTAATATTAGAATGTAGTATGCATATTGAGACCACAGGTTGAGTATTGGGTTTGGCAGTAGAAGTGCCTTAAACCTGCATTCAGAATTCCAGCTGGGGGAGATATGTGTGTTTGCAAAAGAGCTCGATTTCTGTAATAGTCTATGACACGTGTCAAACCGGTTCCACGGAGGGCCTAGTGTATGCTGGTTTTTGGTCTTTCCTTTCAATCAGAGCCCAATTAAGATCTAGACTGCCAGGTGAGGGGAGATCCTAACCAATTAGTGACCTAATCAATCAGTCAGGTACAAGTTAAAAGCAAAAACCTGCATACACTAGGCCCTATGTGGAACCGGTTTGACACCCCTGGTCTATGAGAATGAGAAACACTTCTCACTTGATTTACCACCTCAGTAAACATTTTCATAATGAGTATATGTTCTCAATCGCTAGATTTAAGCCTTCTGCAATATATAATGATGTTCATTTTCTGAGTTATGGTCTCATTGATTTTTTATTCACAATATATGTAAATCCATAACAAATCGGTACATTTTATACAGAGAGTACTATGAAATCAGGCAATACGTAAGTAAAATCAAACACACAAAACACAACAACACATAGGGGCCGGGGGGGTGTTATAACAACACCAGATAAGGCAAATTACTATAGTAATAATACAATGCATGTCAGACCGAGACCACAGAGGAAAATAATTTCACAGATTTGATACCTTTAGCATTTCTTGAAGACCTAATCATATGCAAATGGTCTTGTTGATTTAAAATTGGCGATAAAGCAAATGGGGGGCGTTTAGGGTGTGGCTATGGCGTTCTGTTGTATGACAAGACACTCAAAGGAGTTGGCAGTTCAGTTTTTCTGGTAAGTAACATTACATCTTGTTTTACATTTTGTTTTAATACTGTTTATCGTTAGCATCCCAATTAATATCAGTTAGCTAGCTAGATTAGTCCTCCCTCTCGTCTAAAATCGTCACATCTGCAACCAAGATGTCTGTGCCCGTAACCCTATAGCATCTAGGTGCAGCATAATGCTGTAATATTTATATCAATGCTGCAGCCCCGCAGATCTCATTAGTGGCTAAAGGGTCCAGTTTACTACAGTTTTCCAACCTCGTGCACGACAATGTGATGTCACAGGAGCGCCGTAACTATTTATACATGTGCATGGTGCTCGCGACACTGGTTGCAGTCTTCTCCTGAACAGAGGTGTCGCAGCTGAGGAGAGGCTACCGACTTTGATATTTTCACGGATTAGAAGAAGAAAAAGGTTAACGTTGGCAAAACTGGCAGCAGCATTGACGTTAATGTCAACAGTGGCTAAGATTATCTTAACTGTGTTGTTATGAACCATTTACAGTTTTATTATGAACCATTAACTGTGTTATTATGAATCGTTTACTGTGTCCTCAAACTCATCCATGCTTCCTGTTTCCGCTTTGTTGCACGCCACTGAAAAAAAAGAGTGGTGCGCTCCCTTGGCTCGCACGCTGTATACTGTAGTGGTAACCCTCCAACTTCCGTTTCGTAATTTCCGGAAACATCTCGCAAGCTGAGGTTAAAGTAATGACTTCTTTACGGCAAAAACTAATCTTTCCATTATGAAATGTATTAAACTAAATTAAACACATAATCCGCAGTACTGCAGACCCACCACCCCTATGGTTAACCGTCATATTTTCATTTCGTAATTTCCGGAAAAAAGTTCTCACTCAAAAAAAAAGTAAACATAAGGACAGTATACACAAAGAATGGGCTCTGGTATACATTTATCCTACATCTACAATGTATGCATTAGCAGTAATTAACCCACTAACAATGTATTCAGTTGTTTCATTTCACCAAAACTGCTTTGTTTAACATGTGTATTGCATTACAAACAATTATTAAAGATCCATACCCATTTTCAATACTTTAGAATGGATAATGAATATATAACTGCAAAGGTTTTCATAGTAAACAAATAATAACAATTAAATGAAATCAAATGTATTTTATAAAGCACTTTCTACAACAGCAGTCATCACAGTGCTTTGACAGACACTCGGCCCAAAACCCCGAAAACGGAAATTGGTGCATGGTTAGCGACAGGTGATGTTGGTTACTGTTGACGTCTGCGGGGCTGTAGCTGGATGCCACTCCCCGTAACGGCAAATATGATGACTCAAATCAGATCTTCACAAACCAATGGGTGATGTCACACATGTTAGATCCAGTGATATATACAATTTATGATTGAGACGCAATGATGCTGAACTTGGCTCCACATCGCCTCCAGATCACCTTTAAATTCAATTCCACCTTAATAAACGTGTTTCAGCTATTGACCTGGATTTTCTCCATAATTCCACAGTAGATATGTATATATGGGGCATCATTGGAAAGGTGAGGAGCTGTAGTATATGAGAAGCCGCCTAGGCCAAAATTGAATACTTCACTTGCACATACATATATACTGGTACTAAACACTTGCACATACATATATATTTCACTTGCACATACATATATACTTGTACAAAGCACTTGCACATACATATACTTCACTTGCATATACATTCATACTTCACTTGCACATACATATATCCTCCACTCGCATATGCATATATACTTCAAATGCACATATATATATATATATACACACCACTCGCATATACATACTTCCCTCGCATATACATGCATACTTCACTTGCACATACATGCATTCTTCCCTCGCATATACATATATAGTTCCCTCGCATATACATACATACTTCACTTGCACATACATAGAGTGCCTTGCGAAAGTATTTGGCCCCCTTGAACATTTCGACCTTTTGCCACATTTCAGGCTTCAAACATAAAGATATAATACTGTAATTTTTGTAAAGAATCAACAACAAGTGGGACACAATCATAAAGTGGAACAAATCTATTGGATATTTCAAACATATTTAACAAATAAAAAAACGACAAATTGTGCGAGCAAAATTATTCAGCCCCTTTACTTTGAGTGCAGCAAACTCTCTCCAGAAGTTCAGTGAGGATCTCTGAATGATCCAATGTTGACCTAAATGACTAATGATGATAAATAGAATCCACTTGTGTGTAATCAAGTCTCTGTATAAATGCTCCTGCTCTGTGATAGACTCAGAGGTCCGTTGAAAGCACAGAGAGCATCATGAAGAACAAGGAACACACCAGGCAGGTCCAAGATACTGTTGTGGAGAAGTTTAAAGCCGGATTTGGATACAGAAAGATTTACACATTTACACAAAGCTTTACACATCCCAAGGAGCACTGTGCAAGCGATAATATTAAAATGGAAGGAGTATCAGACCACTGCAAATCTACCAAGACCCGGCCGTCCCTCTACACTTTCAGCTCATACAAGGAGAAGACTGATCAGAGATGCAGCCAAGAGGCCCATGATCACTCTGGATGAACTGCAGAGATCTACAGCTGAGGTGGGCAAGTCTGTCAATAGGACAACAATCAGTCGTATACTGCACAAATCTGGCCTTTATGGAAGAGTGGCAAGAAGAAAGCCATTTCTGAAAGATATCCATAAAAAGTGTCTTTTAAAGATTGCCATAAGCCACCTGGGAGACACACCAAACATGTGGAAGAAGGTGCTCTGGTCAGATGAAACCAAAATCGAACTTTTTGGCAACAATGCAAAATGTTATGTTTGATGTAAAAGCAACAAGGCTCATCACCCTGAACACACCATCCCCACTGTCAAACATGGTGGTGGCAGCATCATGGTTTGAGCCTGCTTCTCTTCAGCAGGAACAGGGAAGATGGCTAAAATTGATGGAAAGATGGATGGAGCCAAATACAGGACCATTCTGGAAGAAAACCTGATGGAGTCTGCAAAAGACCTGAGACTGGGACGGACAAGTCAATGATCCAAAACATAAAGCAAACTCTACAATGGAATGGTTCACAAATCAACATATCCAGGTGTTAGAATGGCCAAGTCAAAGTCCAGACCTGAATCCAATCCAGAATCTGTGGAAAGAACTGAAAACTGCTGTTTTGAATTGTTTTGGTGAGAGGTCAAAGTTCAGAAATATGTTATAATGGTTTGAGCTATTTATGCTTTCGGAGTGGTTTTTTCAGTGTAATTTCTAAAGTTTGCCACAATAGAATATTATCATATTCATATCAGTAATACTAGATGACACTGGGAAGCTTGTGAAATGACAACTGGGGTGTCACATTTTAAGGAATCGTTTTGAATATGGTGATTCGTCTATGTCTCATTGGGGATTAGACATAGAAATTTGAGATCGTGAAAAGTTTGTTTTTTTCCTTTCAAACCATCACGTGTAGCATTAAGTTGCAAGAAAGATGTGCAGGTCGCATGATCGCGCATGAACGCAATTCATGTCAGCACGTCGATGCATTGAGTTAGCTCCCACTTACCAACTCCAGTGAAAAATATGGAACGCCAAAAGGGTCACAATTCGTCACAATTCTCACGGCGTTTTGAACGCCGTTAGTGGCGCCACCTGGCGGTTATTAAACGCCACTACACGTCTATTAAACGTCACCAGGCGTTTATTAAACGCCACCACGCGTGTGACGTCACCAGGTGTTTAATAAACGCCACCAGGTGCTTATTAGACACCTGGTGGCGT
>JACXGM010020057.1:0-18024 GCA_016801145.1 Umbra pygmaea | reverse complement strand
AAGAAGACAGTGATGAGGGTAATGCTTTTGTAAGAAGACAGTGATGAGGGTAATGCTTTTGTAAGAGGAGACAGTGAGTAGCGTAATGCTGAGGTAAGAGAAGACAATGATGAGGATAATGCTGATGTAAGGGGACATAGTGATAAGGGAAATGTAAGACAAGGATGATGCCAGGGACAGTGGAGAGCGAGAGAGAAAAGTACTTTCCAAAAAGGAGCTTAATAAGAGGTTGTGTGTGTGTGTGTGTGTGTGTGTGTGTGTGTGTGTGTGTGTGTGTGTGTGTGTGTGTGTGTGTGTGTGTGTGTGTGTGTGTGTGTGTGTGTGTGTGTGTGTGTGTGTGTGTGTGTGTGTGTGTGTGAGAGAGAGAGAGAGAGAGAGAGATTGAAAAGATCTTTAATGCACCCCGCTGTTTTAAAGGGACAATCTGTCAAAGGCTTTCAAAGAGCCCCACACTCTGGTGTCTTCACACACCTTTTTATTGTTTCAATATCCAATCCATTGTCTCACATTTAATATTTATTTCCCTTCACCATTTTTCAACAGAGAATACTTCCATCAAACACAATGTATTCTGTCTACTGTCATGCTAGAAAATGTCTCCTTCCTAACCATTGTCTAATAATTAATGTGTAAATGTCTTTCTCCCTAGCTCATTATATTTCTCCCTAGTAATTGTCACTGTATTCCTATTCCAGAGTGTGGTTGTGATATAAGACATGTCTGTACTGGAGCATGTGGAAGCTGTCTTTCATAGAACCCATGTTTGTCTTGTAGAGAACAGTGTGTAACTTTGTCTGTTGTAGAGACTGTTTCTGTCACAACCATGGTCCTCCCCACCTCCCATCCTGCCACATCCCACCCAACCACCCTCTTAACCCCCAGCTACGGTCCAGAACCCAGAGGTAACACACTGACACCCTCTTCTCTCCATGATCACCACCACCTCCTTCATCTGTGGCTGTCCTGTCCTGTTTTCTCCTTCTGTGAGCACACCTCTCTACTGGTGTCCGCTGTGACCTTCCCATGTCAGACGCGCACACTTAATGTAGAAAGCTACACACACATACACATGCACACACAAACACACAGGGCAGGACAGTTGAACCAAGCTGCTTCTCTGACCCACCATCGTGTGTGTGTGCCTCTCTCTCAACATAACCCACTATCATTTTTCACTCTAGCTTATCTTTCCCCCATTTACCTTCTTCGTGCTCTTGCCCCCCCACCCCCCACTCTCTCCTCGCAAAAGGACAGATGAAACAGGGGTTATAAATATTACGTGTGACAGCAGTCAATTGGGTTGCACTGCTGTGTCTCTTGTGTGAATGACGCAGAGAGCCATGTGGGAGGGTAACGTTAGCGTGGTGGGCGTGATCTGGGTGGGCGGGGAAAACGCAAGCCTCCTCATACTGTCACTCATTACCCATTATACTTTGAGCTAAGGAGAGCAATGCACAATTGGAAAGATGTTCTTAATTTTTCGTCTGTCATGAAATATTGCTTTTGACAGATTCTTTGATCATCTGCTCTCTCTCTTTCCTTTGGCATTCTTCTACACACTCCTTCCACTGTACCTACCTACCTACACACACGCACGCACACCCACACCCTCACACACACAGCATTCACATTTTTAGTCTGCAATCCAGTTTGATCTCAATTAGTTCAGTGTAAAGATTCTGAAGTTCTCTAGAGATATGACCACTGACACAGGGCAGCACCGAGTTATCTTCATCTCCATGACGACAGACACACGGCAGCACCAAGTTATCTTCATCTCCATGACGACTGACACAGGGAAGCACCGAGTTATCTTCATCTCCATGACGACAGACACACGGCAGCACCGAGTTATCTTCATCTCCATGACGACTGACACAGGGCAGCAGCGAGTTATCTTCATCTCCATGACGACTGACACAGGGCAGCACCGAGTAATCTTCATCTCCATGACGACTGACACAGGGCAGCACCGAGTTATCTTCATCTCCATGACGACTGACACAGGCAGCACCGAGTTATCTTCATCTCCCTGACAACTGGCATGAGGCAGCATCTAGATACCTTTTCGATGACAACTGACACAGAGGACTAATTTGCTAGCTGCTTCAACCTTGATGTATGTACAGTAGGTCTGCCATTTGAATGGCACATACCATCTGCCTATAAACATGGCCAAGACTCCAGAATGTCAGTAATGCAAGCTTCCATCAGTAGCCAAGGCTAACAGTAGTGATATTTAAGCAACTTTTCCACAGCAAAGCCTGCTCACCCCTTGCCTCCCCTAAAACAACAAGTCCAGGCTTATTTAGAATGCTAGAACACACATTGTCAACAGGGTCAAACCACACACTCACAAACACACTCACATTTTCTAATTTGTCAGTTGTCTTTGGGACTTCCTATCAATTTGTCAGTGGCTGTGTTCTTGTTAGCATTCTGTTAATAATTTATGTTTAAATTCCAGGCTAATAAATCATGGCCATCCGTCTGAGTTCTTGTCTCCTGTGAAGGGTGGTCACCAAGTACACACACACACACACACACACACACACACACACACACACACACACACACACACACACACACACACACACACACACACACACACACACACACACACACACACACACACACACACACACACACACACACAACCAGGCACACACACACACCCAGGCACAGGCACACACAGACACACACACACAGACACACAGGCACAAACACCTGGACATACATTTTTTCTAAGCTTTCCCTCTACATTTTCACTGTATCCTGTATAGAACTGTTTTTCCTGGCAGTTGCTGGGGTGTTAACACAGACCTGTGTCTGACTGTAAACTGTTTTGAAGCTCGGTTTGTCTGAAGATTTTTTGTAGTTCTCAATGGGAGATAATTGTGGTTATGGAGAGAAATATGTTGTATATGCACACACCTTGATTTAATATACATTTCCCCCAACACTTTCTTCTTCTTTTCAAATTTTCTCTCTCCCTTCTCCCTCCATCACTTTCAGACCCTGGGGCTGTGGTTGAAACCCACACTGCAATGCCATACGCTGTGATAGGGGGCATCCTGGCTCTGCTGGTTTTCACAGTCATCTGTGTTCTGATCATCACTATCTGGTGCTCTGTCCGACAGAAAGGTAACACACACGCACATGCACACACGCACACGCACGTTTTCCATTCGCCCTATTGGGAAGTAAAATGAATTCCATTAAGTGAGACTACCCTGAATTCTCAATGGTCACACATTATTACTTGGCGAATGGGTAGAAAGAATATCTGAGAATGGAAAATAGTAAATAAAATATGACGGTATGAGGATGGAATATGAGAGCGGTAAAGAAGAGAAGGACACGCTCTGTTCCTGACTCTACCAGACATGACAAATGACCTTGCGTCATGGCCAGAGGGGTGGCTGGGAAATGGAGGTGTGTCTGTGTTGTTTTATGGCCCCTGTGGTTTATTGTACCAGGGCCAATCCATAAAAAAGAGTCTATTACCTATGCTCCTGCATCCCTTTAAAAGCCTCTGGCATTCCTCTACTTTCTCCATCAGTGCCAATAAATTTACCTCAGAATAGAACCCTGGAGCTTAAGGGGAGGGGCCATGACCCTTATCCGGAGGTGGACAGTTTGTCAGTTAAGGTTTCATACGACCACGGAACCAATCAGCAGATTGACACAACCAGTCAGTAAGCAGAGACAAATGAATTAGCGCCCCTCTCTGGCCTACTCCAGCTGATAATAAATGCCTCAACCAGACAGACTAGCAACAAATTGCATGTAGTTGGCTCCATCACGGTTTCCTGGGCTCAAACATGGTTGGTGATTTTGGGCCAGTTTCCTAGATACAAATGAAACTCAGTTCTGGAATGAAACAGTTTGGCGAATGAGCCTCTCCCATGAAATCTATGTTTAATCCATCACTGTTCTTACTGCGAGTCTGCGTCTGCCAATGATTGTGTAAATCACAAGGAAATGAAAGAAATGATTTGGATAGGGTTAGCTTGGTGACAGAGGGATTACATGGCTCTGCCGTAGCTAACTTTCCCCCCTATCTTCCTCTGCCTCTATCTATCCTTATCGTTTTCCCTTCTGTCCCCGCCCCTCCCTCTCACTATCCTGCTTGCTCTGCACCACATGCACCCTGCCTCTCTCTCTCTCTCCCCTCGTCTCCCTGCCAGGCTCATATCGTACCCGTGAGCCTATACTTAATTGGTACTGATCTAATTCTAACTAAACTAATAATTACTCACAGGTAGGACAACAGTAATGTAAACAGTGTGTTAAAGGTTGCTTTTGCGTGTTCATTGAACCGACTCCAGGATTACGTTGCTATAACTAACCTCGACGCCGCTTCATCTCTGTCTTCCTCTCTGCTGCACAACCGTCTCTCCCTCTCTCACTCCGTCTCCTCCCACACTCTCTCTACCCCTCCCCCCCCCAGGTTCATATCTTACCCATGAGGCCAGTGGGCTTGATGAGCACGGAGAGGTGCAGGAGGCTTTCCTCAACGGGAGTGATGCCACCCAGGGGAAGAAGGAGTACCTACTGTAGATCCGCCTCCACAGCCCCTCCCACCCAGTTCCCTTCAACACGCCATTACCCGGCGGCCTTCTGAAACGACTGTACTACCGCGGCACACTGACCATAAACACATCTCTTCACCCAGCCCAATAGCCAAACACAGAACAGAGACACGGACACTCTCCACCCATTTCCATGGTGACAAACTGTAGGGTTACTGGAGGGAGACGCATGAAGGGCTGATGGTGATGATGGAAACCAGATTCACACGGAGCCTCTTCACACTCCTTCACTAATTAGTGAGATAGACACTTAGAGTTATTCATTTCTAAATGTTAGGTCCATATCAGGCGCAGCCAAACATGCCCCGGTAAATTAGGTAATGGAGTGCATAGGGTGTTTACTTGAAATTGCTATAGCATCTCATCCCAGAGAAAAACTTACCTATAATTATTTAAAGCATTTCAGATTGTTACCTGAGAATCTCTTAAAGTATTCATGCTTTCTGAAGCACCCAGTTCTCTAGGCGACCCAGGTATTGTTTTGCCGTTAGGGCCGGACAGGCTGTCAGTGTTTTCTGGGTAATTTAGAAAGCGTCCTATTATATAAGAATACTTTCCTTCACAACACAAATGTTTGTTCTCTTCCTTGAATTATCGGGACTCCTTCACTATTCACCTCACATTCTGGTCCTCTTTCCCCAAACTCTTTGCCTGTCTGTCTTTATCTTCCTCTATTGTTGGCCAATAATGAAAGGATTAGTGCCAGTCATCTTTCGCGTCTGCAAAGAAAGAACCTATGTTGAGGAGACACATTAAAGAAAAGCATAATTATTTTAAAATGCCATTAAAGGGATAAATAGGTTAAAATGTCTCAAACGGGAATAGTTAGGAGAAAGGAATGAATAAGGAAAAATACACTGAATATTTTTCTGAATGCCATGCACACACGCACACACACTCACATACACACACAAACACATATTACACAAGCAAATGTATACATATCTCTGAAATCTTTATTTGTATAAAAGAGTCAGTAAGATAACTTCAATGAATCTTTTAAGAACTGAAAAAACTGTTTACTATTAAACGCATTATGAAGCTACTATACTAACACAAATAACTAGCCTAGAGGTTAAATACCGAACAAACTGCTGTCCAGTGATCTGTAAAAAAACAACAAAATAGGAAAAAAAAGTTTAATTTGTCTTCATGAAAAACTTGAGGTCTTATTGATTTTTTTTATTCATTATTGTTTTTATTTGGACTATTATGATTGTTATTGTTGTTATTGTTATTATTATTTTTATTACTGTTATTATGATTGTAAATGTTATTAAACTGTATGTTTTGAGTTTTTCTCTAGAAACTGCTGTCTTTTCACTTCTCTGAATGTCTTTCTTCTTCCATCTTGGTCTCTTGTGCCTAGTTGTTTCTTCTTCTGTCTTTCACTACTGTTGATTTTATAGCCCGTGTTGCTGTTGATATAGCTAACCATTTCTTTATAGAGGAAAATTACAAAGCACGACAAAATAAAACATACTTCAAAAGTAACCCTGGAGATAAGTCTTGTTTGTAAGGTTTGTCCTCTTTTATTAGCTTGAGATGTTTTGAAACATGACACAGCCCAAGACAACATCTGTAGGAAATAGTGTTATAGATGGAAAGATAGAAACCACAGCCAAGAAAGAACCTGAAAAGACCTGTAGCAGATGAGTTAGCAAACTATAATAAACAGCAAACAGAAGGCTTCATGACTAATCATGGGAGGAAAGAAAGAGTGAGTGGGAGAAGGAAGAAAGAAATTGAGGAACAGAAACATGAGTTTCTCAGTCAAGTCAGATGCAGAGAAATATATATCCCTAACCCTCCTATTATTTCCACGCAATCAATACGCGATTGTGTCCAAAACCACTCAACATGGCCATCTGTGTGTGGCTGGATTTAAAAGCTTCTGGAGGTGGCTGCGTGATGGATCGATGTGTTTGTCTTCTATTGATGACAAGACTCCAGTAGGCTGTCATAAAGAAAGATTGTCAAACGGCAATCAAAATAATGGACTCACTAGGCGCTGTAGGGGTATAGGGTGATCGAAGAACAATAGAGACAGCATGTCCAGTTAGCTGGAAAAAAATGACACAAACCACCCACAAGCCGAATATTTCTATTGGTGGCTGGCACAACGCTTCAAGCCCCTTGGGTTGAACTAGGTACTGTAATACAGTGGAATGACTACCAGTAGTTGTCCCCAACAGTGAAACTGAATAGAGGCCTGTCGATCAGTCTCCGCCTGTACTCTTGTCACACAGTTAATCAAACATCATTGGCACAATGTTGACAAATCTTGAGTAAATAGCGCAATAGAGATCGGATCAGCCAGACATACTGTACATACAATTTATAAAAAGAAATCCTAGAACCCATTATCCTATGTTAAATAGTTTAGACAAGTAAGGTGACTAGAGGCACCCAAGTATTCCCTGACTAGAGGCACCCAAGTATTCCCTGACTAGAGGCACCCAAGTATTCCCTGACTAGAGGCACCCAAGTATTCCCTGACTAGAGGCACCCAAGTATTCCCTGCATTGAACTGTGGTGGGGACAGAGCCATGCAGTGCTTGCACCATGGCAGCCATTGATTGAAACAGAGGGAGTATGTATGTCGTGTGGGCAGTGGGTTGGGTACAGTAGTGTAATCAGGAAACACTGTGCTCTCAGCCAGAAAGAACACGAATGGGCAGCCAAGCCACAACTGCTCTCCATCAATAATGTGTTCCAAGCTGAGGGAGACGTTGTGTAGACCTGAGGTAGAGAGGGTGTTTGAAAGGAACCGATAATATTGAGGGAGAAAGTGAGCAGCACGTGTAGCAGCTAGGTGCAGCAGCAGACGGAGGACAAATGTCAATAAAATGCAGTGGCAATTTTAGCATGTACATCTTAAATGGGCAAGCTCAACATTGTTTAAATCAAACCAGCAAAGCCACTTCACAAATTAAATGCACTATAACAAGAATAAACAGTCCTGACATTGAGCTGCCTAAAGGCGAATCACTCTGCAGTTACCACAGCAAAGCCTGTCCATCAGCAGAGCTTTTTGGGCAGAGAAGTTAATTTAGGCTTTTTGTACTGGGTATTGATCCATCACTTATTTTAGATCATTAAAAAAACCTCATAGAGAAAAGAACATGAGATAAATATACCAAAAAAATGAATACATCTTTAATAACATTTCTCTTGTTTCTAAATTGTCTTTCAATTTTACAAGTCGCTGAATCTTTAACAGAGAAGAGAGATACTACATGGCCAAAACTGTGAGGAAATTGTTCTGGGGCTGTTTTTCAGGGTTTGGGTTAGGCCCCTTAGTTCCAGTGTAGGGTCATTTTAATGCTACAAGATACAAATATATTTTTAGGAAGGTCTTTTCCTGTTCCAGCATAACTGTGCCCCTGTGCACAATGCATCCATAAAGACAGGGTTTGATGAGTTTGGTGTGGAGGAACTCGAGTTGCCTACGCAGAGCCCTGATCTCAACCCCATTGAACACCTTTGGGATGAATTGGAATGGCGATTGCGACCCAGGCCTTCACGTCCAACATCAGTGTCTAACCTAAATAATGATATTTGGGCTGATTGGGCACATATTCCCACAGACACACTCAAAAATTGTGTGGAAAGCCTTCCCAGAAGAGTGGCGGCTAACAAAACTGTCTGTTATATTGTTGTTCTTTCTTCAGTAGTTAGCTAGCTAAATCCCTTCCTACAAAACTGTCTGTTATATTGTTGTTCTTTCTTCAGTAGTTAGCTAGCTAAATCCTTTCCTACAAAACTGTCTGTTATATTGTTCTTCTTTCTGCAGTGGCTAGCTAGCTAAATCCTTTCCTAAAAAACTGTCTGTTATATTGTTCTTCTTTCTTCAGTGGCTAGCTAGCTAAATCCTTTCCTACAATGGCATGGTTGGTAATAGGGATGACCGAAACATATTAAAGATGTAATTATTTTCTGTAACAACTCTCAATGGAAACCAAAATCCCCCTCCAATTGTATCTCAGGGATGGCTATTGCTGGAGATCCCTAAAATCTCCACTGAATTGGGCAGAACTGCTTTTAGTTCTTTTGCCCCTCATTTATGGAAGGAATTACAATGTACTTTTAAATTGTAGGAACTGGTGCCATTAGGTCATTATAGACATTTGCTTGATGAACTTTTTACTACTGACTATGTTTGTTTTTTCGTGATTGTATTGCTTTCTTCTTGCTCTATAATAGCATTTTAATTGATTTTAATTGCTTTGCTTGTTTACTGTGCATTGTGTCTTGTGTGACCTTCCCAAGTTGTCGCTGCAAATGAGAAGTTGTTCTCAGTCAACTTACCTGATTAAATAAATAAATATAAACAATTGAAATCACAGGCTGTTCCAACTTGCGTGAATTTCATCATGGAAACTCATGTGACTCAGTAGTCTGTATGCCCCCCACGTGCCTGTAAGCACTCCCAGCAATGTCTGGGCATGTTCCGAATAAGATGGTGGATGGTGTCCTGGGGGATCCCCTCCCAGACCTTAATCACGGCATCAGTGAGCTCCTGGACAGTCTGTGGTGTAAGATGCATCGATGCCACCCTCATGGATCTGTTTCTGACATTTTGGTCAGAAACATGCACACCAGTAGCAGTTGGAGGTCATTTTGTAGGGCTCTGGCAGTGGTCCATCTGTTCCTCCTCACATAAAGGAGCAAATGCCGGTCCTGATGCTGGGTTGGTGCAATTCTATGGCCCTGTCCAGGTCTCCTTCTGTAACAGCCTGTCTCCTGGTATCTCCTCCATGCTCTTGAGACTGTACTGGGAGACACAGCAAACCTACATACGGATGTGCCATTCTGGAGTATCTGTACGACCTGAAAGGGCTGCAGGTACCACCTCAAATGCAAAATTAGAGACAAATCAGTCAGGATAAGGAGAGAGCAATTGTCTGTGGCCACCACCTGCAAAACCCTTCCCTTTTTTGGGATTGTCTTGCTGTTGCCTCTCCAGTGCAACTGTTGTTACTTTCATTTGCACCAAAACAGGTGACAGTGATTCACACTGGACAGATTGGTATCCCTGAAGTTTTTTATTACTTTTTTCGCCATTTTCTCCCCTCCCAATAACTAACCCTGCTATATTGGCAGCTCCACAACACCCCCTCTAAAGATGCAGGATGGTGAAGGGTGCTCACATGGTTTATCCAACCACATGTCGCAGAGCCATACAATTCTTTTCACACCGCTCATCCAACACAGAAGCCTTTAGTCAGTTCATGTACGGGGTGATTACGCTCACCAACTACACCTCTGCATTTAAATTCACAGATGCCTGATCTGCACACAGCGGGTCACTGGAGAACGACATGGCAGGATAGATATTCTGACTTAGCTATTCCAAATACCGGGCAGCTTTAGGCCAGTTTGCGCTGCCTTGTGCTGGAGATCCGGGCAAAGTCGGAGAAGCCATAGTCAGTCTTGTCTATCGTGGCATAGTTTGTCCTGCAAGGCAGGGACTTAGCCCAAGTATCCCTGAAGTTTAATTTAATTGGTGTTATACTGTGATTGTATGTTCCCTTCAAACATACAATATGTAGTTTTTGGGCACTAGGGGTCTCTCAATCTAAACAATAACAAAAGACGTACTTGGATGATGTCGGGAAGTAGCGTCGGATCATGGGTTTTGTTATCGTCGTCAATGACAACCTTCCAATCTAGCGTCTCTGGCAGAAAAAAATGCTCACTGACAAAGTAATATATTGTTAAAAATATTATAACTTTATTCACGTAATGTTTGGCGGTTCCCTGGAACTTAGAACAACTCGAGCAATCAAAGGTTATATGACACCATTGACAGAAGACCAAATGAAACGTCCAGTGTCTTCGAATTATATTACGAGTTTCAAAGTTGGTAGAAAAATTTAGGATAATGTAAGTACACAACTAAGAAATATATATAATATAGGTATAGTGATGTTTGCTTTTATAATGCAAAGTACGTATTTTGTTACTGTTATGGAAAACTACATATTGTACCTTTATTGTTTTGAGCAGTGTATTTTCAGAACAATCAAAGCTATGGGACATATTCTGTTGTTTTATTTCTGGCCAATATCCTTCTTGGGCAGCTCAGTAAAGCTGTAAAGCAACCCAGTAGGCACTAGTCATGTAGTTTGCTCATGATTGACAGCCCTCTGAGCCAGGTTTAATAATGACTGCTCATCGTTTTCTCTTCTAGTCCCTCCACAGGAGGCTCTGACACAGCAGCACTCTGGAGCACCAAAACCCGGTTATTTAACAAAACAATAATTCATAGGAAAAGAGAGCATGCATGCTGCTATGTTATCTCAGGAGAGCCATAGAACTCTCTGTCACCCCAGGTAACGCAAGCTATTAATAAAACAAGATTGAAAAATAAAAAACGATTAAAAGAAATACCTTCGAGGGACTGTGAAGACACACATTGTCATGAATTATTAATTTTATTATTGTGTCTTTTTACTGTAACATTTTCTGGGCCTATTAGGCTATATTGTGTAGGACTATCTTTTCTTGTAGTGTACTGTGTTTAAATGTCTGCTTGGACCTCCAGAAGAGCAGCTGGAGAGGCAGGGGTTAATGGTGATCCTAATAAAACCTGTGAAACAATAGTAGTGGGAGAGACATCAGAGAATGAGAGAGAGAGGCAGACTTCTGTAGCTTCACCCCACTCCTGGACCCTAATTTGAGTAATACTTCACGCCAACGCCAGCCAAAAGATGAACAATCCAATTAGTTACAGCAAGACCTTTTATTTAAGGAGAGTATTAGATCTACATAGTTAATCACAACAACCGACTGTGTCGCACTCTGCTTAATTATGTTTCTGTGCTGTATGAGGTTTGACGGACCGACCGTTACGGTGCGTTTAATTAGACATGATCAAACCAAGATCTACAGCTGCAGCAGCTGGCAAGTTACAGGACAATCCAGATTTACTCAGGCCAAGATATGCAACTGTGTTATGAACAGACATCTGTTGCGTGACTAATGATTCAAAGCACATGTACAAAAACAAATATGTGTACTATATGCTACTGGCAGATTGATGAATATGTCAATATATATGTCATTTACACACAAACCTTGTGAACAAACCATCAGGAAAATGTGATGTAATAATTTCATGTGTGTTGACAAATTGGCCCAACAGACTTAACTAGAGCACATGAGAAGAAAATGTTGTAAGAACCTTAAAGCAGTGTGTACCATTTACTGCTGTTCCCTGTTACACGCCTCTGGGAACACCCTCCCTTTAAGGGATGGGAACACCCCCTGTACAGCTGAACACAGAGCTCTGCCCATCGCCTTACCCCCAGTGGGAGCCAGGTGGGGCAGATGCAGGAGTGCTCGCTCGCACTCCACCCGCTGTTTGGCAGTGGTGAAAAGGAGAGGGGGCACCAGCCCATACAGCTGTGACAGGAGAGAGACCAGCAAAGAAGCCCAGGTAGGGGGCACTGTGCCTGGGGAGAAGAGCAGGAAAGAGTGGGTGATGTGGAGGGGTAGACACAGGAGGACGAGGAGACAGATAGAGAGGCCCAGCCAGCGGACACGAGAACAGCTGCGTTTTGGGGGGCCGGGGGCAGAACCAGAGACAGCGGAGTCCGGTCTGGGCATCAGACAGACCAGATCCAGGTAGATGGCCAGTAGGCCCATCAGGGGGACCAGGAACACAGTCACCCCGTACACATAGACCAGGAAATAGGGGCTGAGGACGGTGTCTGGAGCACACACACCCCAGTGACTCCCATGGATCTCTGCGTAGCTGAAGTTTTGGAGGTCCCCTACGAAGAACTTGGACAGGAAGCCGCCATAAGGCAGGTCCTTCCCGATCACAGAGCGGTCCTGGTTGTACTTCGGAGGAGCTGGAGGGGGCGGCGGAGGAGAGGTCCAGTTCCCTGGGGGGGTTTCGTCCAACCCCAGGCCCTCCAGACCCCCCTCCAGACCACTCCATGTGTCCAGGACGTTCCAGCCGATGAACTGGGCAAAGGAGGAAAGAACGGAGGCCACCCAGCACAACAGGACCACACACAAGGCCCGATGACTGGTCACCACCGAGCTGTACCTGACAACACAAAGAGTGGGGGGGTTTGTGTTCCTATCAGAGCCATGCAGAGATGTTAAAGAGCTGGGTCTGAAATAAGCAATGCTTTAAACTCTTTGAGGTGGATATTGATTTCGGTTGCATTCGGAACCCCTCTCCGAGACTCACCTGCTCCCCAAGCGCTGCTTCAGGTGGGGGTCAAGGGTCATGAGCAGCAGCAGCAACACTGTGAACTGCCGGACCAACAGAGGGCAGCACACCAGGGTGAGGCATGTGTACAGACACTGGTGGCTCCTCAGGTTCAGAATCACAGAGACAGGCACGCCCAGCGCCCCCCCAACCGCTCCCACCCAGCCGAGGCACAGCTTCAGGCAGGCGGAGATGCTACTGTTCTGGGTCTCTGCATGGCCACTTTCTCTGAGGCCTCCTACATGCTCCTGGGTCCCTTTGCCACCCATAGACATCTTCACACTTACCACGATTACTGACACAGACACCAAACACTGACACGCGGAGAACAGCCACATGTGCTCCATGACTCACACGGAAACAGGATACAGACAGGCAGGGGTCAGGACTGGAGGAGAGAGAGAGGAACACTTGTGTGTAGTGTCTGCATAACATTTCTGCATAAAATGGTAAACCTGTCCATTTTGTTTTTGCCCTTTTTCATTCTTACTGTTATTCATTTATTATTTTTCGTTTATTTATTTTTTTCTACTTTTGCTATAGCTCATACTGTTACTACTCTTTTCCACTTGCTTTGGCAATGTAAAATCTGTTTCCCAGTTCAATAAAGTCCCTTACAGTACATTGAAAATTGAAATTGACAGCGACAGAGAGATGTTAGAGAATAATTATTTGACAATGTAAGTAAACTAACTTTCTGTTAGAGAAGCTGGAATGAGTTGAAGTGAGTTTTATCATTAAATGTTAGAATGGGTTGGAATGTATTTGAGTTGAGTCAAAGAAGTTTGAATGTGTTGAGAAAGAGACATCTGTTTTGTGATCTGTGACGTAGAGTGAATGGGACTCAAACTGACAGAAATAATGTATGAGGAGCATTGTGTGTGAGGAGCATACTTGGATTGGTATTGGAGAACTGTAAGCAAATTTACAAAAATTAATAGCACAAAGTGGACCTGAGAGACTCACACTCCGGTTATGAGCACAATGAAAACACAGTGAAAAGAAGCTCTGTAGATAAAAACACACACACACACACACACAAACACATTGCATCAGGTAGAGGAGATGCTTGTATGAACATAATCAAGCATGATTGACAGGTACTTTCAGAACATTTTCAAACAATGACCTCAAATAATGCAAACTGAATGAATATTGAAACTCCAGTTATCACTGCAATATGCCACCTGCCTCCTCAAAATAATGAGTTTGACCTTTTCAAGATATCCAGATGACAAGTCCGCATATTCCATAATAGCTATATTGTTGGTCTTTTTTTGGACCAGATGGTACAGACAGACATCCAGAACAGACCAAATCTGAATCAATTATAGAGGTCTATGTTTGGTTCAGATTTGGTCTGGTTCAGCCTGTATTTCAATGTCTGCAAGCGTCCATCTGGTTTGGACAGACCAAATGTGAGAATGTTTGGTGGTGAAGCTCATTAGAACGCTTTTGGTTGTTTTTACAGAACCTTTTAACATACAGTGCCTTGCGAAAGTATTCGCCCCCCTTGAACTTTTCGACCTTTTGCCACATTTCAGGCTTCAAACATAAAGATATGAAACTGTAATTTTTTGTGAAGAATCAACAACAAGTGAGACACAATCATGAAGTGGAACAAAATTTATTGGATATTTCAAACTTTTTTAACAAATAAAAAACTGAAAAATTGGACGTGCAAAATTATTCAGCCCCCTTAAGTTAATACTTTGTAGCGCCACCTTTTGCTGCGATTACAGCTGTAAGTCGCTTGGGGTATGTCTCTATCAGTTTTGCACATCGAGAGACTCACATTTTTGCCCATTCCTCCTTGCAAAACAGCTCGAGCTCAGTGAGGTTGGATGGAGAGCATTTGTGAACAGCAGTTTTCAGTTCTTTCCACAGATTCTCGATTGGATTCAGGTCTGGACTTGGCCATTCTAACACCTGGATATGTTTTTTGTGAACCATTCCATTGTAGATTTTGCTTTATGTTTTGGATCATTGTCTTGTTGGAAGACAAATCTCTGTCCCAGTCTCAGGTCTTTTGCAGACATTCTTTCAGAATGGTCCTGTATTTGGCTCCATCCATCTTCCCATCAATTTTAGCCATCTTCCCTGTCCCTGCTGAAGAAAAGCAGGCCCAAACCATGATGCTGCCACCACCATGTTTGACAGTGGGGATGGTGTATTCAGGGTGATGAGCTGTGTTGCTTTTATGCCAAACATAACGTTTTGCATTGTTGCCAAAAAGTTTGATTTTGGTTTCATCTGACCAGAGCACCTTCTTCCACATGTTTGGTGTGTATCCCAGGTTGCTTGTGGCAAACTTTAAACAACACTTTTTATGGATATCTTTCAGAAATGGCTTTCTTCTTGCCACTCTTCCATAAAGGCCAGATTTGTGAGGTATATGACTGATTGTTGTCCTATGGACAGACTCACCCACCTCAGCTGTAGATCTCTGCAGTTCATCCATAGTGATCATGGGCCTCTTGGCTGCATCTCTGATCAGTCTTCTCCTTGTATGAGCTGAAAGTTTAGAGGGACGGCCGTGTCTTGGTAGATTTGCAGTGGTCTGATACTCCTTCCATTTAAATATTATCGCTTGCACAGTGCTCCTTGGGATGTTTAAAGCTTGGGAAATCTTTCTGTATCCAAATCCGGCTTTAAAGTTCTCCACAACAGTATCTCGGACCTGCCTGGTGTGTTCCTTGTTCTTCATGATGCTTTCTGTGCTTTCAACGGACCTCTGAGACTATCACAGAGCAGGTGCATTTATACGGAGACTTGATTACACACAGGTGGATTCTATTTATCATCATTAGTCATTTAGGTCAACCTTGGATCATTCAAAGATCCTCACTGAACTTCTGGAGAGAGTTTGCTGCACTGAATAATTTTGCTCGCCCAATTTGTCCGTTTTTTATTTAAAAACAGACAAAATTTTATTGAAATATCCAATAAATTTCGTTCCACTTCATGATTGTGTCCCACTTGTTGTTGCTTCTTCACAAAAATTACAGTTTTATATCGTTATGTTTGAAGCCTGAAATATGGCCAAAGGTTGAAATGTTCAAGGGGGCCGAATACTTTTGCAAGGCACTGTATAGTTCCCATTTAGTATCCAGAGTAATGTGTAATCAGTGCCTTTAAATGTCATTTTTTTAGGCTGGGCTATGAATCAGCAGTGATATTTTGTTTATGTAGCCCAAAATAATCTCAGCAACCAAATATTGTAGCCTTATTTCAATACGCCCAAAATGTATTTAACATATGTATTTAACTAATAACAAGGCTTTTGTAAACTAAAGAAACTCTGGGCCTCTGTCAGTGCCCTTACTCTCTCTTGCTCTCTTAGTCTCCCTCTACTTGTCTCCCTGGCTTCTGCTTCCTCCTGTCCTGAGAATAAAAAATTAAATAAAGAATACCCCCCCAAAAATGTATTGTTAAAAAAATATTCAAAGTGCTATTTGATTTTCTCTTTCAGGTACCAGCATCGAAACATTTTAAAATATGAAAAAGAGATTTATATGAGATATATATGAATCTTTACCCCAGAGGTTTTCAACCCATGTGCCGCGACACACTTGTTTGCCGTGAGGACTCCCTGAGTGTTGTGAATTTTTTTTTAATCTGATGTGTTATTTTTTGAGGGGGCAATTTATGCAGCACTTTGTTCATAACGCTCTATTCACTCTCCATTGAGGATTTCCAAAGCTGATGTGCCGGAGACCAAACTCTCACATCATGTGCTCAGATCATGCTCGATCCTCTGATCTGATTTGACAGTGAAGCAAGCTATCACCTGCAGTTGACAAGGGCGTGCATCCATGCCACTGAAAACTGCGTGTCTGTACCCAAATGTCAAGCCCCATCCTATATAAACCAAAGATACTTTCTGCCACGTTTGGATGACCCAGGGGGAATGGACAAGGCAAGGGACTGCATATAAAGATAAGAGATTTTCAGTTTGTGTAACAGGACAAAAATAGACTTAAACTTAAAAACAACACATTTGAAATGCAGACTTTTCCAGCAATTAACAAAAACCTAGGCTTATTAAATATCCAGGCCCGGCAGCAGAATAACTCACAAGGGCACACACATATTTTAGCTTGAAAATAACACAATATGAATAACATTGACAGTATGTAATGGATACTAATCATTTGTCGCTTACAATTACACAATGTGTTAAATTGTAGCCACACGTGGCTGTCTTGCCACAATATATCAGGTTAATGTAACTGCTTTACAGTGTTGACGATTAATAAATGGTTATGCTGTGTCGCAGTAGTTGGAAGAATTCCTGGATGTCCTTTCAAATCAACAAGAGATCAACATAAATAAATGCACATGTTTGATCTAATTAAGAAATTATATACTTAAACAAAATATTTAAGTGTTTCACTAGTTAAAGCCTAAGGCCAGTATGTTCCCTCCAGTGAATTACACTAGACTCTTGCTAATCTGGCCCTTAATAAACTGGCCTCTTAATTATCCGGCAATCTTCCTTCAGTACATAATGCAACAACCAGACACGTGCAGTACTGATGTAATTCTAGTAAAGCGATTGCTTGACAAAACGATGAGCATCTTCATTAAGGCAAACAAAAATATCCATCACTTTTTTCCACTGTAATAACATTGCAAAGGATCGAAACGTTGTCTGTTTATCTCTGGTGTTGAATAAAACAGACTCCAGTGAAGGTTTTTCAAATGTAATCGTGTTTTCACATGAGACATGACAATATATTCAATTAATTTGTGTGGACAACGTTACTGTTTTCATTTAAAGGTCCCATGGCATGAAAATTTGAATTTATGAGGTTTTTTAACAGTAATATTAGTTAATCTAGCCTGACTATGGTCCCCCAGTGGCTAGAAATTGCGATAGGTAAAAACCAAGCACTGAGTATTTTTCTCCGGCTTTGAGAAAACGAAAGCTAAGACGTGCTGTTCTGAAATTTTCCCTTTATGTCGTCATAAGGGGAAAGGTTAACTCCCCTTTCTCCGCTTGGCCCGCCCATGAGAATGTAAATCAGCTACAACCACGCAAATAATGTTTTTCCTTGAGAGACATCATGGCTTGCAAACGAGTGAAGCATGGCAGTTGCTCAGTGTTTGGATGTACAAAAGAAAACAAAAGTATTTTTTTAATTCCTTCATCTGAACCTCTGAAGAACCAGTGGATGAATTTCATTTTCTCTGGAA
>JACXGM010020056.1:0-18034 GCA_016801145.1 Umbra pygmaea | reverse complement strand
GGGCCTGCTTCATGCTGATGGTGTATAACAATTTTGTTTCATTTGCAACCCTGACAGTGTTAAACGGTCATGGGAGCAAATAAAAAATGTACAGGGTGTGTAAATTAATCAATGTTATAATACTTGGTTGTTTAAAAGTTCGGTAGGAGTAAATAGTAAATGTATGTTCTCAATAATTCTCTACAGAGAAAGGGGATATATTGATTCATTGTTTGTCCGTATCAAACAGACCATACATTGAAATACCTTCCACAAGCAAACGCAACACTATGCATAAAGTCATTACCTGTAAGCGCACCACTTCGATGTATCGCACTGCACTGGGACATACGGCTCAAGAAAGATAGCTGCTGAATGTGTTGGCCTATTACGCCCGTTTCAGTCCACTGCTACCCCTCCCGTGATATTCGCTGGGGTGACGTTTGCGGCAATTTTTGCGCATACACTTAAATGTAGATGTTGTTTTTTAACGGAAAAAAATAATAATTTATTTAAAATGAACAAATATTATAATTAATTAGACCATAATAGACTAGGTTAAAAAAAATATTTTGCCAAGGCTATAACAAAAAGTGCATTATGCATCTAATTTCTGGGTGTGCCAGCTGCCTCTTTGGGTGGCACAAGCACACCCTGGCACACCCGTGCCTACGCCACTGGGCCACATGAGAGGCACATATTTCTTTCAGATAATACAGATGCACAAAGAATATGAAATCAAAATCATAAGGTTTATTATTTGTGAGGTTTAACACTGCAAAGACATGCTGCAATGAAACGAGTGAAGCACTAAAAACATTGTAAACATAACCAATATTCGTCTTCTTTCATTAATCATACTCATAACTTTGGCACACCGTTATTACACTGTACAATTACATAATCTGAAATGCCTTAATCCTTTTGAAAATATTTGATATAATCTGTTATTAAATTTACTTCTGATTTTTGTTTTGTGTAGATTATTTTGATTATTAATCTTGCTTTGGCAATGGAAACAAATGCTTCCTGTAATTGGACCTGAAACTTAATTCCACTGTTCACAAATGTGACAGAAAAAAAACAGATTTAGCTCTAAAAGTGTTGAAGATTGTTTATGTCTAACAACAGTTTGGGATTAAATTGGTTAATTAAATATAGTAAATACAAATATGAATTTGTTATCTCATACTGGTTATGATGCTTAAAGGGTAGCTGTTTTGGCTACACTTGTATTTATTCTGGAAACAATCTGTGAAAATGTGTGCCCTGAAAGTAGAACACATTTATATTCATAACAGCTTCCTACCCTGTACTATTTGGATTCCTCACTCCTGTATGTTATTCTTCTCTCTCTTGATTCTCTCTCTTTCGTCTTTCTTTCCCTCTCATGATTTGCCACACTGTTCCCCCTCTTATATGCATACAGACATTTGGCTGAAAAGCTAAGCCCTGTACAAACAGTATGTAGACCCACCTGTGTGTTGTCCTCCTGACTGAACCGGTATCTGCCTAAACACTCCCTGGCCACTCTGTGTTAATTCACAAACAAAAATTATACCTAGAGGGAAGTAATGTACGTGGCCTCAACATACAACAGCAGTGCACTGTTTCGCATTACTGATTATTCAAATCAATGCATCTAGTAGGCAAATCTTGCTCAGCTGTAGCAAGCCATTGGCTGAAATAGCATGTTAGAAAATAGTGTGTGACTTTGCCTCCTAATTTACAAAACCTAGCCACCTCTTCAAAGGAAGAGAACTGATTGGTAATTGATTTTCTCTCAGGAATGACACACATTAGGGCCACTGGGCTGCTCTAGCCCCCCCATACATCTCTCTCTGTTCTCTTTGCCTCTCTCTAAAAGAGAGAAATGTGCCCAGAGTTTGGTGTGAAGATACTCCAGACTCTGGACTACATGTGCTCCCAGCGATGGGGATTTGAACCCCGCCTTAGCCGCTGCCTTTCCTCCCTGTCTCCCTCTACATGCCTGTCTCCCTCTACATGCCTGTCTTCCTCTACATATCTGTCTCCCTCTACATACCTGTCTCCCACTACATACCTGTCTCCCTCTACATACCTGTCTCCCACTACATACCTGTCTCCCACTACATACCTGTCTCCCACTACATACCTGTCTCCCACTACATACCTGTCTCCCACTACATACCTGTCTCCCTCTACATACCTGTCTCCCTCTACATACCTGTCTCCCTCTACATACCTGTCTCCCTCTACATACCTGTCTCCCTCTACACACCTGTCTCCCACTACACACCTGTCTCCCTCTACATACCTGTCTCCATCTACATACAAACTGTTCTGTAAATAAAAAACAACAAACAATATCTCCCACTGAAAGAAATGCAGAGACCTCTCTCTCTCTCTCTCTCTCTCTCTCTCTCTCTCTCTCTCTCTCTCCTACAGACACAAAAAATGTTAACGGCTTTTGCATGTTATATAATTAACCACGTCTCTGTGGTAACAATGTGAAAATATTTGAATTTTAATAACAAGGGAAAGTAAAGACATGAACACAGTTTTTCATGAATGTTGTTCTGTGTACTGGTTGCCCTTTTCTCGTTGCCTCTGCGTTTCCTCACTGTGGTATTTCATGTAACAGATATAGAAGTTTATCAATGGTTGATTTAACATCTCTCCTAGGGCACAGTGGGGTTTGTTTGGATTTGTGAACAGAGCCTCTAAACCAGCTGATTTAGGGGCTCTTCTCTAGGTTCAACCCTCTGTAGTTTAGCCCTTTGTTATGGAAGGTTAGAGAATCACTTTACTTTAAGTGTGTAACATCTCTTTTCTGGATGTTGGTAAGTGGACATACTGCATGCCCAAATTCAGCTCATCATGCATTGTTGGGGGTTTTGTCAGACCCTGGGGATATGGAACTACTCATGCAGAGTTTTAATTGGGGGGTTATTGTATTTTGGGAATTCTTAGTTGGTAAGTAGACCCAGACCTCCCAACCACAGAGGGCAATGAGGGTATTTTAAGGCATATCCTGTGAAGATTTATGTTATTTTTTATGGCATGGCAGGGCCTTCTTGCGCCTTCTCTCATATCATTCACAATGTTGCTGAAGTTTTCTGTGGATTAAGCCAAGGTTTAATGCTTTGATTCTAAGCGTTCATGGTCCTGGCATTTGTCAGATTTTATTGGAGAAGATTCTTTCAGTCTCCCTGTCATTGATTGGCTCTCAGAGTATTGACACAAATCTAGGTGCTGCTGTAGTGATATTATAGAAGTGCACAAATCAGCCTTTCAGTGGGGTTCTACTTACTGGTGGTGTTGTATTTCACTCCGTAGAACATCTCTGGGCACGGTCGCGACACCCACTCCCCTGCAGTGCTTCTGGGCCAGCAGGTACCGATTGGATCGATGGAGATGTTGCAGAACAGACCTGAATGACAAAGTAGGAGAGAAAGATACATGATACTCTGGTATGAAGCTGCATCCTTACCAGCAGACTTCTAAATGTCCTCGGTGAAATCTGTATCCTCGGCAAGTTTCTAATTGGCTTCTTACAGTTCCAAAATATTGCCCATCAGACCCTGTATTCCCTCTGCACAACCTCACTGACAAACAAAACAAAAGGGAGCACAGCCATTTCATGGTTTGTTGGTTTTTATGAAAGCCTTTGATTCAATTTCAGAAAAGGTTCAGCTTTAGTAACACATGTTATGAAACCAATGTACACTACTGGTCAAAGGTTGAGAACCCCCAGGAATGAGCAAAATGTTTCATCATTAGGACACTGCATTTATAACCACTAAACATTTGGTTTAGCTGTTGTATGTGAATGAATAATAATAGATAAGTCATTTCAAACACTGAAAGACATTAACAACATTGGCAATGTCTTTGAAATACACTCATGGGCCAATTCATTAGGTACACCTTACTAGTACCGGGTTGGACCCGCTTTGCCTCTTCATTCTTTAAGTGCTGGAAATTTTCCTCTGAGTGATCTGTCCATATTGACATTATTGCATCACACAGTTACTGCAGATATGTCAGCTGCACATCCATGATAAGGAGTGGCACTCGGTGGGGTCTTCTGCATTTGTAGCCCATCTGCTTCAAGGTTCAGCGTGTAGTGCATTCAGAGACGCTCTTCTGCATAATGTACCTAGGTTTTAACGAGTGGTAAGTTGAGTTATTGTTGCCTTTCTATCAGCTAGAACCTGTCTGGCCATTGTTCTCTGACCTCTGATATCAACAAGGCAATTTCACCCAGAGAACTGCCTCTCACTGGATATTTTCTTTTTTTTGGACCATTCTCTGTAAACCCAAGAGATGTTTGTGTGGGTAAATCCACGTAGATCAGCACTTTCTGAAATCCTCAAACCAGCCGGCCTGGCTCCAACAACCACACCACATTCAAAGTCACTAAGATCACTTTCTTTCCCGTTCTGATGCTTGGTTTGAACTTCAGCAGATCGTCTTGACCATGTCTACATGCATAAATGCATTGACTTGCTGCCACTTGAATGACTGATTCAATATTTTAGTTAACAAGCAGTTGAACAGGTGTAACGAAGTAATGAAGTAGCTGGTGAGTGTATATTTTGATCAAATTAATGTCACCTTGGTGAAGCTCTGTCAAAAACATGAAAATCTCAGGGTGTTCTAAGAATGTGTGACTGGTAGTGTACACACACAAGTAAGCTGTTAATATTGGCAAGAAATACATATTTCATCCTCATGGGCAGGGCCTGAAACAGGGATGAAGTAATGCTCTTTCAAAATTTAAATAAATTAAGAGCACTGGACTTTCTCTTGTTTGCAGATGATATAGGGCTTTATCTATAAGCACAAAGGGCCAATAACAGCATCTATCTTCTGCAGCAATTCTGTCAGACCTGCCCTGGCAGTGAATCTCAGTAAAAATAATGTTTAAAACTGAAGATGCAAGGACAATAACATAAATTCTACTTAGACACTGTTGCCTTAGAGCAAACAAATATCTAAAAGTAACTTGGTCTAAATATCAAAATCACAGGTAACTTAACAAGACTGTGAATTACCTGAGAGAAAAAAGGACCTTCTGTGCCATGAAAAATTACATAAACCTTGACATCCCAATTAGAACCTGTCTTAAAATACCCCAATCGGTTCTGGAACACTGTCTGCAATTGTTTTGAGGCCATGTATCCACCCACTAAGAATACGGAATAATAAAGTCTAAAACTTTTAAATTACAAAATCATATTCACAGAGTTCAACACAAAATTGCTAATTATCCCAATAACCATCAAAAACTAGGAGAAAAACAGAATGGTTTAACGACAAAATAATCAGAAATCATTTTGAGAACCCATTTGGCACCAAAAACAACGAATCAAATTGAAATTCTAACTTGCTTTAAACCCACAATATAGTGGTAGAATACATGAACACTGTAACAAACAAAAAAATAACAGAGCAAAAACGTAGAACATTGAATATGTACAGATTTAGTGAGCATGGCCTTGCTATTAAAAGTGGCCACTACAGCCAGCACACAGATGTGTACACTACCTACAAAATAAGGTGGAATAAGATTTGCACATTCTAGCCTTTGGTCAAGTGTCCACATTAAAGCCACATATTTTCCTCTGACACCAATATTTTTTATGTCAAATTAATCAATGGACCTCAATCACAACAGCAAGGAGGGTGACCCACTGCCATGAGGGCAACCAGTAGAGGACATAACACTCTTGGCATGTCCAGTATATATGTCTTTATTTAGTTTCTTAATACATAACTCTATATAGCAAATAATAAAACATTAAAAATCCCCTTTTTAAAACCTTTTGTAATGCTACAAACAAATTGAGAATTACTTTATTTTAGGTTTTTACTTTTTTAAATTTAGGCTGGATAAAATGTATTCACTGTTTAATAATATGTTGAAGAGTTAATATAAATATTAATATAATGAATGAGAGATTATCAGCGGTCCCTATAAGGACAGGAAATTACTATTGTATAAGCTAGCAAATGAGGCAATGTACTGTGAATTGTTAGTGTCATGCCAATAATGTATTTGAATTGAATAGAGCTATTTCCACTACCACTCGCTAGCTTAAAGTGGACTTTTGTAGAAATTGTACTGTAGTAATGTTAAATCTTCTCTGTCAGATAAACTTTAAACTCTAACACTGAAAATCCCCTGGCCCAAAGCAAAGTGATGTATTCTGAACCAAGAGCAGAGCTGTAAACTTAAATGCTCTCCTGCTTTTCACCCCTTTATTCAGTGGACTTTTATCAGATATAATATCATCTTGATGATATTACGGGTGGAACAGAATGACTCACTGTGCCAAATCTGGCAGAAAATACTGTTGTGCCCAAGAGCAAGGCACTTTATCCAAGTTGCTGCAAGGGATGTCCCTCTACGTACTGTAAGCCACTCTGGAGTGTCTAAAATGTAAATGTAAGTTTGTCTGGCGTTACTGTCCACGTTTTTTATATTCTACTTGCTTTAACAATGGACACAAATATGTGCCAATAAGTCTCCTTAAATTAGACATTTTATTCAATGGATAGGAGAGAGACAGGGAGAGACAGAGGGAAAAAGAGAGAGAGAACTAGAAACAGACAGAGACAGGAGAGAAAAAGAGAAAGAGAAAAGAGACAGTGAGACAGACACCTGGACAGAGAGTTTCTATAGCAATAAGGTGAGTTAACAAGGAGAGAAAAAGGCAATCACTCCAACCAGCAGCCTGCAATTCTGAGAGGACAAAGGTCATAGACATCAGTGTCAGGGCTGTCTGCCGGTGACCATGGTAACTAAAGAGCAGAACATGGAACAGGGCGTGGCTACCGTCACCTGCCTAGCAGTGCTGACCTTTAGACCTGCCCAATAGGGCTGACCTTCTGACCTGTCTAAGTGCTTAGAGCTACAGGCTAACTAGTGTCTGCAAGGTCAACAACACATGGATGGTCACAGAGGTCTTCAACATGGCACAAGTAATCAACCTAACTATAACATCCCAGCATGTCAGTAAAGGGTCAAAGGTCACAGGTTAATTGTCATAGTGGTTGGGTGTCACAGCGTTTATTATCACAAATGGGTGGGTGGCAAGACCCCAAAATATGAAGCATTGTGTGATGGTAGTATCCATTAATAGCACATGATAAGACATATCTTATTCATACATAGACCAAGTGCTTTGATTCCTAATTTAGGATTGCTGATCGCTATCGTATATGACACCATATACCACAGGTATGTCATGACTGCTCTAATTGCATACTTGAGCACTGGCTAATAACAGCAATAGGCACCCATGATAAAATGAGCAAAGCATGCAATTAAAAATGAAAGAAAAATTGCTACTACTTTCTCTTTCAGTGATACAGCTTAACCGTATTTCTTGGTATCTTAATTTTAAAGCAGGTTAAATGGGACAATGACTTCCTAAACTATGCAGTGTTTATTTTTTATCTTAAAAAGGGATTGCAATAAGGTATGTGTTGTGCTTCAACAGTGGTTGTCACTGGGCATGTGCCTGTCCGTATTTGATATAAGTGATGCATTTTAGGCTGTGCTTTTGTATGTAACAAAGCACTGAATAAAGGTGGAAATCCTTATCCAATATAAATCACTTCTTAAGTTTCAAGAAATGCTGCTTTTACAGCATTTGTATGCTGGTCACTTGAAGAAGAAAATAATTCTGTTTTTACAGCTCGAAAGCTACAAATAGCACATTTTATGGTAAAAACAATAGGAAAAATAATGTAAGGCGCTCCCTCTAAATAATTTAAAACGTTGCTGTGTACACACACACTTGATGGCTAAGAGAAATATAATTTGTAATGCCTAACCTTAACCATAAACCTAACCTTAACCCAAAACAGAATTATATGTTTCACACTAAACCCCTTAGCAGGAAAATGTTGTTATTCCTAGTTGGGGCAACGTTAATTATTTTATGCTTTATTAACTTATACTCAACTTCTGCGGACTTTGAATACTGTAGAAATATGAATTGATGCTAACATGCAACATGTCCGACTCTGTGAGAACATTCCAGCAGAATGGAGCTGAATTGTCTTCTGAAAATGATTATAAGCATTGAGCTGGACCCACATGGATGAGAAAATTACATGCTTTCACTCTTCAGAGACAGAGATTTCTAGTTATCTAACATGATGTCGTGGCGGCCTAATGAGTGGGAATGCAGGGTTGCATTCACTCAACAACGCTTGTAATTGGTTGGTACTCTCTGTTCATTGAACTCTTCATTTGCCAGACTCTCATAATAGATTGTGTTAATTCCCTGTGTTAATCTGTGATGCCTTAGATACTTTTGATGAGCTGCGGTTACCGTGGTTGTTACAGTAGGTGAAGGAATGTACGTGGTTGTGCTTGGGGACAAAATATAGCAACACCTGAAAATTGGGTCAACACAAGATTTGTTGGCAAGTCTCCACCAAGATCTTCTTTTTTTCTGACTCAGGGGTTAGATTATATGGACAAAATTGGATATACTGTTAGAATTGGGGTTAGGTTTAGATTTTGGCATTAATGGTTTAGTTTAGGGTAAGATGTTCAAGCTAGTTTGTGTGTAGGCGTAAAAGTTAGGTTGTTGATGTTGATGTTAATTTCGGGTTCGATTTGGAGTTAGGACCAATGAATAGGGGACATTGGATCTCTGAGTTAGTGTAGGTCTTTGGTCTCCACCCGGATAGATGAGAAATGTGCCTGTGTAGGCCAGTGAGTAGGCCAGTTTGTGTACATATTTACCCATGCAGATGTCTAGCAGATCAATAATAGACAGCAACATTTTAAAATCCCCTCATTACAGTAGTCACTCTGACCCACCGCTGATTGATTATCCACACTATGATTGATTATCCATGCTATGAAGTAAGGAACATGTATAATGACTATGCCTAAGCTTATTGGCTTACTATTGTAGTAATCCCAACACTGGGCAGCAGTATTGATAATGTTCTGGCAATCATGGCAGACTTTTTTGGTCGTTTAATAATAGGAAAAATAAGTCTGAGGGTTGGTTCCTCTCCCGCCAGTCAGATCTCCAAACAAGTTTCAACACAGACATTCTGGGACTTTGCCTTTAGAAACACACCATTTGCTGTGGTGTTACTGGTTACTGACTAGACCTTTCATTCAGCTATGTTATGGGCCGCAGATGGCTCAGTGGGTAGGGAGTCGGACTTGTAGTCAGAAGGTTGCCAGTTCGATTCCCGACTGAGCCAAATGTCGTTGTGTCCTTGGGCAAGACACTTTACCCTAATTGCTCCCAGGTCGTTGCTGTAAATAAGAAATTGTTCTTAGTCAACTTACCTGGTTAAATAAAGGTTAAATTTAAAAAAATTAAAATTAAATGTTTTTTTAATACTATACACCGACATATTAGCTGGTACATTGGATGTGTTAAGCCAGAACATTACTGTAAAACACAACATACTTTATTGTACATGTTGTCTTTTTAATTCATGTTATGATGCCAGTAATTGAGCAAGCAGCTGAAAACACTGAGCCAAGGGGTGGAATGTTCTAGAACAGGGGTTCCCAAACCTCTCTCCGGGCCTCCTCAGACATGCCAATGTTTAGTTTTAACCATAAACTAGCACACCTGATTCAATTAGTCAACTACACATTCAGTCCTTCATTAATTGAATCAGGTGTTCCATTTCAGGCTTAAAACAAAAACATGGCCTCTTGGGGGGGGGCTAAGGTTGGGTCTTTAATAGAGGCTTGAAGCCCCTGCACTTCAGCCAAAATCCCAGGTTCACAGTCCACCTGAGGATGTCCTTATACGTGCAGATCACCATCTCAGGGTTGTAAACAGAAGGGCACTTTCTATACATTTGATGCAGTAGAGGGTATTTGAATGTTAGCATTCAGTTTTACCAGTGAATGCAGGATATAGTCCTTGTTGCCATTTGTTACAGATGTTCTGAGTGTTTGCAAAGCAGTTGTGTGGTCCATGATCATTACCAGGTACTTAAAACTCAGCATCTGCTTACCATCAGGTCCAGCTAGCTCATCGAGTTGGCCTTTTCCCAGGAATCAGTTGACAGCTATTTTGTTGAGAGTGAAGTAGTTGTTATTTTTCTTCTGTTTGGAAATGTGACATGTCATCAGGGAGGTCGATCAGAGCAGTGCCAGTTGTATGTTTCACTGACACAGAGTTCATGTTGAACCCTATCATGTCATTGGTTTATATGGAGAACAGCACTTTGAAGATCTCAGGTCATTGGTTTTTATGAAGAACAGCATTAAGAAGATCTCAGGTCATTGGTTTATATGGAGAACAGCACTAAGAAGATCTCATGTCATTGGTTTATATGGAGAACAGCACTTTGAAGATCTCAGGTCATTGGTTTATATGGAGAACAGCACTGGGAAGATCTCAGGTCTTTGGTTTATATGGAGAACAGCATTAAGAAGATCTCATGTCTTTGATTTATATGAAGAACAGCACTAAGAAGATTTCAGGTCATTTGTTAATATGGAGAACAGCACTGGCGAGAAGATCTTAGGTAACTGGTTAATATGGAGAACAGCACTGGGAAGATCTCAAGTCATCGGTTTATATGGAGAAAAATTCTGGGGAGAAGTTCTCAGGACATTCGTTTTTAAATGGAGAACAGAACTATGGAGACGATCTAAGGAAAGGACAGTTTTTTGGGGAGAATCACTGGATATACACAAAGACATACACCGTTATGAGATTGATCTTGACATGCTGGTCCCAGACCTGCAGGAAGCCCTATGCCCAGTAGATCATGTTCGACAACTGAATAGGTTGGACAGAGAAGTTGAAACTGCAAGCAATTAAAATCAGAGTGGGTCAATAAGGACTAAGCACACATAACAGTGAGGCATCTCTAGGCCACAGCGCTGATCAAAACTGTTAGCACTTTAACGCAAATTGCCTCAGGGCTACAAAGTCCAGAGTCTGAAATGCTCCAGAAACTTCACAATTAATTATGTTAATGCCACAGAATGACAGACAGCTGGTTCTGGTGTGGTCAGGTCAGGTCTGATAACCAAGGCCAACCAGAAAGAGGGCCTTATGTGTTCTGAGACAGAGCTGTTTAAAAAAAAGGTTTTGTGTTGTAATAGTGAACTGTTTAAGTGAGTCCTGTGTTTTAATAGTGAGCTGTTTAAGAGAGTCCTGTGTTCTAATAGTGAGCTGTTAAAGAGAGTCCTGAGTTCTAATAGTGAGCTGTTTAAGAGAGTCCTCTGTTCTAATAGTGAGCTGTTTAAGAGAGTCCTCTGTTCTAATAGTGAGCTGTTTAAGATAGTCCTCTGTTCTAATAGTGAGCTGTTTAAGAGAGTCCTGTGTTCTAATAGTGAGCTGTTTAAAGGAACTCTCCAGACCCAAAACATTGTTGTGCCAGTCATGTTTCCGACATGACAGTGACTAAAAGCACCTTCTCAATGTGTTGTTTAATTTCCAACTCAGCCATCGTAAATTTAAAAATTTCAAATTGGACCGTTAGTGCAGGGCCCATCCTGCAGGCGATCTAAGCGGTTACCTAGGGCCCATCCTGCAGGCGATCTAAGCGGTTACCTAGGGCCCATCCTGCAGACGATCTAAGCGGTTACCTAGGGCACTCCCTTAGCAAAAGTCCCCCAAAATATGTAAATATTAGTATAAAACTGTTTTAAAGAGAGAGGAGTGTAGTGGTATCACTGGAGAGTCAGGTATGACTGTGTGGCAATGGCAAATGGTTTACAAGGCTCACAGGTCATAACATTTCATCTTTGATCAACTGTTATTGAATGGCAATATCCAATCATACATGTTTGAGCCAGAATACAATGAGGAAGTAATACAGCAAAGGTAGAAAATGTATGCGGTGAATCAAGCTGCTGCTATGGTTCGTGCACAATGATTAAGCTATTGTCGAGCCTATCTTCTAAGCAATTAAGGTTGAAAAGTCATTGAATATATGTTGAAAAGATGTCTTTTAAAATATTTTGCTCAGTGGGTCGGATGCACTTGTGGTGGTTTTGGAAACTACCCAGCAATGGCAACAGAGACAGAAAATGTTTTACATTGAACATCAATGGAAGCTACTTTGATACCAGGTTTTGTCACAAGGGGAATCCTGGCACTCAGTTCGGTGTAGAATACTGCTCAGTCTGTACCATTTAGAGCTAGGTAGGTTGTATTACTCGATTGACCTAGTGAGAATTTTTGACAATTGTATGGTAAGTGTAATCGGTAAAACGAAGGATTTACACTCTGGAGGCTAGACGCTAGAGGACAGGCACTAAGTTTGCTTTGAATTCTGGACCATAGTATTCCAAGTGCAAAGTGATACAGAAGCGACCGAACTACATTCTATATGACAAAAATCATCCATGGTAACATTGTTAAATATTCATTTTTAAATACTAAGTTCTGAGTGGGAGCTGTTTAAGAACGTTTTGTGTTCTAATAAAACCTTTTGAGTTATGTGTTCAAATAAAGTTGTTTAAGAGAGACCTGTGTTTAAATACAGTGCTGGGCCCGTATTCATAAAGATTCTAAGAATCCTCTTAGAAAACTCCTAATTTAGCTTAAAAACTTTTACATAGGAGTCTTAGCTTAAGATCGTTTCCAGACCCATCTAAGAGCATCTCTGAGCAAGGAAAAGACAAAAACTCTTATCTTAGTGAGGAGGCGGGGCTGACCCCATTGCTATGTATGACACAATCTTTTGAAGACTGTGATTGGTTGGTTGTCCAAGAAGGAAAAAACTGAGCAATTTTAATTATTCCGTGAAACTGTCACGGATTTAGAAGTTAAGGATGCGTGGCAGTTTCACAGAATTTTCGGCCATTCCGTGAAACTACCACAGAGTTTGAAGTTAAGTGTCCGTGGTAGTATCACGTATTTCGGAGATCACGTTGAATAATTCGGATGTGGGTTCCATCAATTACTCCGACAACAAGGCTGCTATTCATAAATGCAGTTTTTTATGCCTGCAAGGTGGGAATGTCCAGTGGAAAGGAAATTAACTGCGACACAATAAGAGGTTCTGAAAGTGCTGTAATTGTTTGTGTGATCACTCTGCTTACAGAAGGTTCTGACAGACCCAAGTCAACACTGCTACATTGTTGCATTTTCCCAGTTGCCAAATATCTTAATGTAGTGATTACATTCATTTCTGGCACTATGACATTTCTAAGCTGTGTCTGAGATGTTAGCGTGTCTCTAATAAGATCGGTCACAAACATGATGCCTGCACCATGTAATCTATAGCTTCTTATTGACTCACTATCATCCATTGTCTGCAACACATTTCTTCTCCCTCTTCGTAATTCCGCCGTTTTCTCCTCTACTGAAGGAACTCTTAAGCCTCTTAAAAGTCCTCGTCTGTACTCCTACCAATTTTGGCCTTAGGACCACTTTTAAGAGTTAAGAAGCTTTCTGAATTACTTTTTTCTTTACTAGGATTTTTTTTACTTTTAAGAGTAAACGCACATATTTCTAAGGATTTTCTTAGAATTTTCTCACTAGGAGCTACTCTTTGCATTAAGATTCTTTATGAACATGGGCCCAGGTGTTTAAGAGAGTTCTGTGTTCGAATAGAGCTGTTTAAAGAAAGATGTGTTTAAATAGTGAGCTGTTTAATTGAGATTTGTGTTGTAATAGAGCTGTTTAAGAGAGTTCTGTGTTCAATTAGAGATGTTTAAATGTACAATATGTTGTTTTTGGCCGCTAGGTGTCTCTCAATCAAAAAATAGCAAAATATGTACTTGGATGACGTCGGGAAGTAGCTTGGGATCAAGGGTTTTGTTATCGTCGTCAATGACAACCTTCCAATCTAGCGTCTCTGGCAGAAAAAATGTTCACTGACAAAGTAATGTATTGTTAAAAAAATTATAATAAATATTCACGTTATGTTTGGCGGTTCCCTGAAACTTAGAGCAACTACAGCAGTCAAAGGTTATATGACGCCATTGACGGAAGACAAAATGAAATGTCCTGTGTCTTCGAATTATATTACAAATTTCTCTGGGTTTGAAAGCTGGTGGAAACATTTCGGATAATGTAAGTACACAACTGTCACGGATTGGTGGAGTGTTAGGGAGAGAGACACAGGCAGCAGATGACAGATGACAATTGTGCGTTTACTCAGATAGATCCAGGGACTATAGGAATGCAGGTTGCAGGGTACAGCATAAGCGTGGTACAATACGATTTATATATATTGTACATCTTCGAGCTCTTAATACAGCGGCTTGGACGCTGAAAACAATAAAAATATATTTATATAACGTATGTTTCAAACCGTCAAGCATATACAACTCACTTGTCACAATCCCGCATGTACAGAAGCTCCCGGTATCTTCTTTAACAAACTTACATCCACACAACAGAATAACAATGAACCACACCCTCCCTCTGTTCACCACAGCTTAAATAGAGATAGATATACCAGCTGAATACAATCAGCAAACGAACACACCTGCCATACGTTTCTCTGATGACAGGCTATAACCTGGTAAAAAGAAGGAGGCGCAACAACTACATAGTATAAACAAACATAAATCAACAGTGCCTTGCGGTATAACGTGAAACACAAATACTATATGGGTCAAGGTCATTTTATTTGTATAGCTCATTTACAACAGCCACTAGGCTGACCAAAGTGCTTTACAGAAAAGTAATACATCTAAAAAGAAAGTAAAAAAAAAAACGATATCACACAGTAACACAAGTATGAAAGCAGTATCAAACGTAGGCTAAAAATAAAAAGGTAAAATCATCCAGAGATGAAGGTTAGTATGCTAAAGAGAACAGGTGGGATTTTAATAAAGACTTATAGACAGACAAGGTAGGGGTCGTTCTAATCTGTAGGGGCATGGAGTTCCAGAGTCGCGGGCCTGCTACCGCAAAAGCACACTCACCTCTACGCTTGAGTCTAACGCAAGGGACTACCAGCAAAGCCTGATCAAGAGATCTTAGGTTTTGGGATGGAGTGTAGGGATGGAAAAGTTCAGGGAGATAGACCGGGGCTAGGTTATGTAGATTTTAAAAACAAGGAGTCCATCTCTCAGGGCATATGGAACAGGAGTCCCACACTGGGACTTCTGTTACAACAACTGAGAAATATATATACTATAGGTATAGTGATGTTTGCTTTTTTATTGCAAAGTACGTCTTTTGTTATTGTTTTGGAAAACTACATATTTTATCTTTAAAGAGAGATATGTGTTTAAATAGTGAGCTGTTTAAGGGAGTTCTATGTTTAAATAGAGCTGTTTAACGGAGTTCTGCGTTCAAATAGTGAGCTGTTTAAAAGAGTTCTGGGATCAAATTTTAAAAAGAGTTTTGTGTTCTAATAGTGCTGTTTATGAGAGTTCTGTGTTCTAATAGTACTCTTTATGAGAGTTCTGTCTTCTGAGTATGCTGTAAAAGAGATTGCAGAAGATGCCAGCTCATCTTGGCATTCTTTAGAGGTCCCTCCACTTTGTCTGGTCGAGGCTGCTTGCTGGACTTTTTTCTCATGAAGACCCATCTGATCATCTCCTCCTCTGTGTTTGGCACCTCCTTATACAGTGTATGGCTCCAGCTGGTCCACCAGGACTTCAATAGTAAAAACATTTGAGCTGATTCTCATCCCTCATGTTTGTCCCCAGAGCCTTCTCACTGGCTTGCCTGGTGATGCTTGCCAGGCCTGACCGGGCCTGCCTGTGACTCCCTGTGTGGAACACAGTTTCCACATTCTCTTCTGTATTTGACCTTGCCTCGGGCTTTAACATTGTTGTACTGTCATCTACAGGGCTTTCACTTCTTCTTGGTTGCCAGCAGAAATAGGCTGACTGTTTCATCTTAGCAGTAATGCCATGCTTGTTACTTGGATAGCATTCAACATCTTCGTGCGTACTAACATGCTCTTTCTGTAAAGGATATGAGCAGATACAGCTGGTACTGAGTCTAAAGGGTATGGCCCATTATGAATATGTACATGCATTATATTGCTTCCACCAGTCATATCTGGACCGCACATTTCTTTTTATATTGACTATTATTTAAGCAGGAAAGATTAATTCTTAGTGACTGAAAGAACCCGGTGAGAACGTTATGGGGTAAGATGAACAGTAAGGGTTAACTGATTAGAACTAGGGTTTTTTGGACACCCGTCAGTTGCCTTAACCACTATGCCACCTTGTCACCCCAGAGTCCTCCTCTCCATGAAGGCAGTGATTTACTTGCATTGGATTGCTCACATTTTAGGAGACAAACTTGACATCCAGGCATGCTATTAGCTTACTCATTAGGACTGCAGGTCGTGTAGGTGAGTTATTGGTTGATGCATCTGTGCCACAACTTCTGATGTTTTTTCAAATATTTCCTCGCATCCAAATTATTACATGACAGAATTGACGCATTGTTTACTTACTGTTAATTGAAAACACGCCGTTCGAGGCAGGCCCATATTAGAACGAGGTGAGTCACTAAAGCCACCACAGCCTGTCCACCTATAAACATAATCCATTTCACGGTCGGTTGCTGAAGCGCAACAAGTCAATAACATCTGATCCATCACACTAGCAACCAAACATTAGTGGAACAACGTGCTTACATGAAGCTGGAGATTATGTGATTAACACCTCATACTGTAGCAGGACTTTATGATGACCGCATCAACAACAACAACAACAACAACAACAACAACAACAACAACAACAACAACAACAACAACAACAACAACAAAAACAAAGTTTCGCTTGGGCAGGTAAGGTAACCCTTAGTGACAGCTGCTGCATTAAAAAAAGAGAAAAAAGTTAAATGAAAAAGACAGAAAGTGCTAAAACAAGACAGGTAGTAAAAATTAGGTAGTAGTTAGCAGATGTGACAGACAGGTGACGCAAAACCATGGAAGGGAAATAGAGACAGACAGGCAAAGCTTCCCGAAACAGAGATTAGGATAAGCAATTGACAGACAGAAATACACACAGACAGGAAAAGCATACAGAAACATAGAACAGGGAAAAGAGAGACAAACTGTTAAATTTAAGACAAGTTGGCTCAGCGGTTAGGGAGTCAGAAGGTTGCCGGAAGGTTGCCGGTTTAATCCCTGGCTGTGCCAAATGTCTTTGTTTCCTTGGGCAAGGCACTTAACCATAAATGAAGTGCCAGGAGCATAGCACCCTGTATTCCACTGCTGGTTTGCTTCTAAAGCCAAGCAGGGTCAGGCCTGGTTAGTCCCTGGATGGGAGACCAATGCTGTTGGAAGTGTTGTTGGAGGGCCAGTAGGGGGCACTCTTCCCTCTGGATGTTAAACAGGTGTCCTAAATCTCTGTGGTCATTAAAAATCCCATGGAATTACCATAAGAGTAGGGGTGTTAACCCGTTGTCATGGCCAAATTCCCAACCAGGTCTCACTTCATCCATGGCCACCTAATAATCCCCCTCCTTCAGTGTTGCCATGTCCGCGGTTTCCTAGCCAAATTGGGCGATTTTTAAATCAATTTGGCGGTAGAAAATATATTGGTCGCGGGTTGCGGTTTTTTGGGCTATTTTTGAACAACCACAACTGCAGCATTTTTGTTAAATAAATGTGATCAAGGTTGTAGGTTGCAGCCTGTGCCAGGTATGGGAGGAGCTACTGAGTGTGGTGTGTATTAAAGAGAGTGAGAGAGTAGATCGTTTTGAGAGAGAGAGAGACTGCTACGTGCATATTCAGGGCGAGCGAAACAGAAAAATGCGACTGTGCACGCATGGCTCAAACGTCATAATAATTGATGTCTCAGCCCCAGATGTTATGCTGCAATAGTTTATATGTCGGGGGACTTGGGTTTTATATATTCATTTTGGGGTCAGAGCTGTGTCAAGGTACTAGACCCAAGGTATGCCCACTCTAATCTTCCGGATGTCATGTTCATCCTAGGAGGACCCTAGGAACATGCGACAGGACCAAGTGGCTTGATGACTCCTTCCTGTCCCCTTTTCGTGCCTGGCCCGCTGCTGTGCTGGATCCCATGTCACTGCGTTTGATGTCCCCTTCCCGTGCCTGGCCCGCTGCTGTGCTGGATCCCATGTCACTGCGTTTGATGATCCCATTTCCACCCGAT
>JACXGM010020055.1:0-18032 GCA_016801145.1 Umbra pygmaea | reverse complement strand
CAGGATACCACAGGGTGAATGAAGATACACAACCAGGATACCACAGGGTGAATGAAGATAAAAAACAGGATACCGCAAGGTGAATAAAGTTACACAACCAGGATACCGCAAGGTAAATGAAGTAACACAATCAGGATACCAGAGGGTAAATGAAGATACACAACCAGGATACCACAGGGTGAATGAAGTTGCACAATCACGATACCACGGGGTGAATGAAGATACACAACCAGGATACTACAGGGTGATTGAAGATACACAACCAGAATACCACAAGGTGATTGAAGATACACAATCAGGATACCACAGGGTGAAGAATTCAGATGATTGTACAGATGATAAAACAAAAGAGGACAGATTAGTGAGGTAAATGTAAGGAAGACTATGACAGAGCATTACCATCTGGCAAGTGTCTGAGTAGGTAAGCCTGGAGGAGAATGAGAGAAAAAGAACAAACCTTGTGAGTGGGAGGGAACTGGGAAAAAATACTGTCAAAAAAGGTAAATCGTCGTAAAGATGTAGCAAAAATTATCTGATGTTCCGCAAAAGGCAGAGGTTAAGAAGTTGATGTCACCCAGCAATATGCGTGATGAGGAAATGCGTCTTAAAATTACCATATAATTGAATCTCCAAGGATAATTGGTGGATGATTAATGACATCAAAGTCAAGCTTGTATGGACAAGTGCCATCTATGGCATGGAGGTCAAAAAAGTACATGGACACATCATTGTAAATCTCCATGTGAAATAAAAGTAGCCCACAATAACCAAAAAACTCTCAGATTATGCGTAACACCAAGCTAAAGTAGGCAGTGCTTTATGGGGCCAACCATGTCTCAGTAGACACAAAAAAATCTTGTTGACAATAAAGGTAGAGGTATTGGAGCAAACAGGGATACAAAATAACTTCTAATTAAAATCAAAAACAAAAAATTAGATGAGGAAATGGATGGTCACAAACTATCTAACAAATGCTTGAATCTTTGCACCAAGAGCGGTATAAAGTCACCGAACATCAATATGAAAGACTGTTCGAGAGCATGACAAGACGCATGAAAGGCAATTATTACTACTATCAATGCATTTATGTGCCTAGGAGTGTTTCGTGAGTTTTTGGTTACTGTTTGATGTCCCTATGTAATAAGTGACGAGGCAGGAGTCAACTGCAGGTTTGCTTGGCATCTATTTTATTTACTCTATGCTAAACTGCACGGCGCCAGAAAAATATACCAGACAGCGGTAACTTCACAAAGACAGCAGAATGCGTAATAGCAATAAAACTGTCCAAAATAACAGAAGAATTAGAAGGACGTCTTGAGCTTCTGCCAAATACTGGCAAAATAACCCACAGCTCATTTCCACATACCAGTGCTTCTTATATCTGAAAGACACAACAGGTTTAGGCAATCAGCCTTAATAGGTGAGCTGTATCTCAGTAGTGTAAGAAAACAGGGGAACTCTACCGTCTGATCCCTGGCGCATCAGGAGAGGGCGCCCGGGGCTCAGATCTTATTACACCCTGTGCTGGAGTGTACCTTTTGACTCATCACAGTCCTTTTATTTTGGTTTTATGTTTTCAGTGTAAATTAAACACACTTTTTCAAATCTCCACCTTCCTTTCCTTCTATCCCCCACACCATCACTTGTGACTAACTCTGGAATAGTACATGTAGTACATGCTACAGCCAGGGTTACTCAGGAGAGTTTTGATAAAAGATAGTAAATGAAGTTCATAGCCTTAAAGGTACAATATGTAGTTTTCCAAAACAATAACAAAAGACATACTTTGCATTAAAAAAGCAAACATCACTATACCTATATTATATATATTTCTTAGCTGTGTACTTACATTATCCTAAATGTTTCCAAAAACCTTCAAACCCAGAGAAATGTATAATATCATTCGAAGACACGGGACGTTTCATTTTCTCTTCCGTCAATGGCGTCATACAACCTTTGACTGCTCTAGTTGCTCTAAGTTCCAGGGAACTGCCAAACATAACATGAATACAGTTATAATATTTTTAACAATACATTACTTTGTCAGTGAACATTTTTTCTGCCAGAGACTCTAGAATGGAAGGTTGTCATTGACGATGATAACAAAACCCATGATCCCACGCTACTTCCCGATATCATCCAAGTGCATCTTTTGCTATTGTTTTGATTGAAAGACCCCTAGCGGTCAAAAACTACATATTGTATGTTTAACTAGAAAAATACACTAACAGGCAACAATAGACTAAGAAAGATATTTACCAAGTCCTTTAGCTATAGATAGAATCACACTGTTCCAGACCCCCAAAAAAGACCAACAGCTGGATCTAATTGCCTATGACCCCCACCCCAGGTTATTACTTATCTTCACACTGAGATTCAACTCTGCCTGAGTTTCCCTTGAGGTTATCTCTGTGCTCATTAGGTTAATCAGTATGCCAGGCATGCTTCCCTCTTCATGATCCTGCTGGTGCTGTCAACCTTCTTCTCCTTCGCCCACATATTAACCAGTCGACTCCCGGGTGCCAGTGGGGGGGTGAACGGAGCAGACTTCATCTTCAGTAGCAGACTTGCGATGAAAGGAAGTGCGGCTGCCCGACTGGCTGCTACTGACACTGGAGGTTTTCTCTGTCAGACTCTGACTTGCGCTGTCCATCTCTTCTGTCTGGTGTGGGTGTAGGCATGCTGAATAACACATAGCATGTGTCGTTTTGTTATTATCCAAAACCTTTATTCATCAACAACATCAAAAGTCCTATAGCATGCAATATTTCTGAAAATGTCCCATCTTTTAAAGAAGTCAATGTCAAAACCACACGCAACCACCCACCCACACAGACACGAATTCAGAAACTCAAGCGCACACACACATACATACACACCCACAAAGTGTATCTCAGTCAGTCTGGCTAGTTTGTTTAACTACAAGCAGGAGTTAAACAAGGTCTTATATTTATTTAAACTAGGACTAGGAAACAGGAATAAGAACCGTTATCCAAGGTGGTGACTTTACAGAAGTAAATCCACAACAAATTCTTGCTACCCATTATATCGGAGTGCTAATTGGTCACACCTCCATGGGGATGGGCTGTGGCCTATGCAGTGTTTGTGACAAATTGAGCACAAACCCCGTGCAGTACCGCTACAGGAAGGGGGTTGGGCTTCACGTAGCCACACCCAGACCCACTGTTCAGTCAGCTGCCATCCAGCGTGGCCCGCATGCTGGCAGGAGTGCTTAATATGGGATAATATCAGATGCTGAGTTCCAAATAATACAGAATAATTCAGATATTGCTCTGGTCAAAAGTATTGTACTGTACATTGTAGGTTGTTATTTGGGAGGCCAAAATCATTAACAGCTCCCTGCCACACTAAACCAACTTTATATTAACCTTCCTAAATAATACCTATCCACACGGCAGGAAAGAAGTCAGGTATAACAGCAGAATTACATTATCTCCGTCAAGGAAATGTGGATCTGACCACAACTCATGTCTTGATGCTTCTGAGACCGATCAAACACTGAACTTCAGTTTGATTTATACAGAGGGTTGTGCATTTGGTCTCATATGGATGCAGATGGGAGTGTGAAGTAGGCCCAGAAAGAGAGAACATTGTGCCGCGGTAGGTCTGCCGCTATGTTGGCTGCTGTCACCTGACTCTGTCCTCTCTCGTCCTCTCCTTCCCCTCCTCTCCTCCTTTCTCTTACTATCACCGCTCCTTTCTCCAGATCTCTACCAGGTGTGAATTATTTTAATAAACCGCGTGTGCTGCCAGCTCCCTGGTAAGCAGAAATGTAAAATACGACCAGCCACCGGAGTACCAAGCGGAATGTATCGAGACACAACCACTTGCTCCTCCAAGTTGATCACACTGGAATACTGTGCATGCCTAACATATTGCACAATATTCCTTATACAGTAAACAAGATTTTGCCCAGGCCGCATAAGGCTCTAGTAACATATAGGGAACCATTTAGGACAATGGCAGTGTATTTTCTTACAGGACTAAATGTTACTTCAGGATAACGGCGCGTTGCTGTTTTAGTTTATGTGCAGTAGATTCCAAACACAGTGCTGCACGATGCCCCTACCTATACTGTATGTTGCCCACCACATAGGCAGATGGCTCATCAGTGGTGTATTAATATACAGTATATACAGTAAAGCGTTGCAGCTCTTTTTATAGTTTCATCTAATGAAAGGTTAGTTGAATCAATTAAAAGCTGGTATTTACTCTCAGTAGTCGAGTTATTAAGGATTAATTTATGCTGCGAACAGCCTGTTCCACATCTAAAAGATGCTCTCTTCAGCTGTGTTCTAGGAGCTGAAGCTGCTATGCTAGTTTTTAGCTGACAGGAGAGAAACATGAGGTGGTCATCTGCTGCAACAGCCCATCCATGACACGCACCAATGAGTTGTGCCTAACAAGATGCTTTTCTGCATCAATGTTTTAATGCATAATTGTTTATTTTTATCGTTTGCAACTCCACATGATTTTTGATCTCTCATCAACTAGCTGTTTTTTACTCACAGGATTGATGCTGGCTGTATTTTATTTTTGTTTATTTTGAACATTTCTCTGAAGCCCTAGATACTGTTGATTAGCTCAGTAAAGCATCAGTTTTTTAGATACTGGAACCGACGCATTTGAAAGTGATGATCAAACACACACCTGTCTGCTTTATGTAATTAGTCACCCCCACATGAGGAATTGTCTGTAGATGTGATCCGTTTTTGATAACGTGGTGGTTTGGATGGATAGGTCTTGCTTGACAGGACCTTCTGTTTGATCGGGCATGATGAGTTGTTTGGTATCAGCAACAAATTCTGTGAATAACATACAGTACAAACACATCTGCAACTACAGACGTATGCAAAGGTTTAGGCACCCCTGACAATTTCCATGATTTTCACTCCAAATATATTGGATTTCATTTTGATCTATCAAATAAATGAAGGACACAGTAATATTTCAGTAGTGAAATGAGGTTCATTGGATTATCAGAAAATATGCATCAAAACAAAATTAGACAGGTGCATACATTTGGGCACCCTTGTCATTTTGTGGATTTGAATACCTGTAACTAACTAGCACTGATTAATTGGAAGACTCAATTAGTTTGGTGAGCTCATTAAGCCTTGAACTTCATACACAGGTGCATCCAATCATGAGAAAATGTATATAAGGTGGCCAATTGCAAGTTGTTGTTCTCTTTGACTCTTCTCTGAGAATTGGCAACATGGGGGCCTCAAAACAACTCTCATATGACCAAAGATTGTTCAACATTATGGTTTAGGGGAAGGCTACAAAAAGCTATCATATAGATTTAAGCTGTCAGTGTCCACTGTGAGGAACATAGTGAGGAAATGGAAGACCACAGACACAGTTCTTGTTAAGGCAAGAAGTGGCAGGTCAAGTAAAATATTGGAGAGGCAAAGGTGAATTGATGGTGAGAACGGCCAAAAACAGCCCACAAACCACCTCCAAAGACCTACAACATCGTCTTGCTGCAGATGGTGTCACTGTGCATCGTTCAACATTTCAGCGCCCTTTGCACAAGGAGAAGCCGCACAGGAAAGTGATGCGGAAAAAGCCTTTTCTGCAAACATTCCACAAACAGAGTCGCCTAAGGTATGCAAACGCACATTGGGACAAGCCAGTTTCCTTTTGGAAGAAGGTGCAGTGGACTGATGAATCAAAGATGGAGTTATTTGCTCTTAACAAAGGGCGCTATGCGTGGCGGAAAAAGAACACTACGTTCCAAGACAAACACTGGCTATCCACAGTCAAATTTGGTGGAGGTTCCATCATGCTGTGGGGCTGTGTGGCCAGTGCTTGTACTGGGAATCTTGTTAAAGTTGAGGGTCGCATGTATTCCACAAAATATCAGCAGATACTTGAGAATAATGTAGATAAATCAGTCACAAAGTTGAAGTTACGCCAGAGCTGGATATTTCAACAAGACAATGACCCAAAACACTGCTCATAATCTACTCTGGCATTTATGTAGAGGAACAAATACAATGTTCTGGAATGGCCATCCCAGTCCCCAGACCTGAATATCATTGAAAATCTGTGGGGTGACTTGAAGTGTGCTGTCCATGCTCGGCAACCATCAGACCTAACTGAACTGGGGATGTATTGCAAGGTACCTTCATCCAGAATCCAGACACTCATTACAAGGCTATAGGAAGCGTCTAGAGGCTCTTATTTCTGCTAATGGAGGCTGAACTAAATATTGATGTGATACTTCTTTTGGGGTGCCCAAGTTTATGCACTTGTCTAATTTTGCTTTGATGCATATTGCACATTTTCTGTTCATCCAATAAAACTAATTTCACTACTGAAATATTACTGTGTCCTTATTTTATTTGTTAGATCAAAATGAAATTGCTGATCCAAACACCCAATTATTTAGAAATGAAATTCATGAAAATTGTCAGGGGTGCATAAACGTTTGCATACAACTGTATGTCCATTTAACAAAACGATTTTGATGTTATTTGTGTGACACTAAATGTACTCATTACAATTTCTTTTCATCCAACAGGTTGTCTGTTTGAGAACGAGCTGTGCACACCATACGAGATCTGTGTCAACGGTAAGCTATTGCAATTTCATTCAAAAACAAACCCATCACATTGGCCAACAAAAAAAGCAATCCAAAAGGAAAGAGGATATTCAAGATGCAATTTCAGAAAAAGGGATGATAATAAATTAACAGAAAAAATATTTTGAAGTGAATATCCTTTCCTCATTCCTTGCACCCCTATTGTATGTAGGACCTGGTCTAAATTAGTGTAATGAATAGGATGTAATTTAGGACATGGTTTACAGTACTGATATTTGGGACATGGTGCAGCCACTCACACAAAAGGAACATGAAGATCTGACAGCTGTTAATATGGAGGCCACCCTGGCCCTCGGGATTCATTTGTTTAGGTCTGTGTTCCAAAGGAACACCTATTACATTCTAAGTATGCTTCTTATGACAAGATCCCAATGGGTAATAGTCATTTCCTGTCTTACTGGTGGCTCTTCTCATTTTATAATTGGGCCTTGTCTCTAATCTCCTATAAAGGAAAATCATATTTAACGAGGACCTATTTCTGGACCAGCTCAGCTTAAGTTTGGCATTAGTTTCTCTCAGCCTTAGATTTTTCTCTGTGTACTGTAGATAGTACCTATATAACCAGATAGGTTTTTATATCATAAGAAACCTCTCTATGAATGGAATTCACCTTTTGTGTGTAATATATACAGTGTCTTGCGAAAGTATTCGGCCCCCTTAAACATTTCGACCGTTTGCCACATTTAAGGCTTTAAACATAAAGATATAAAACTTTAATTTTTTGTGAAGAAGCAACAACAAGTGGGACACAATCATGAAGTTGAATGACATTTATTGGATATTTCCAACATTTTTTACAGATAAAAAACTGACGAATTGGGAGAGCAAAATGATTCAGCCCCTTTACTTTCAGTGCAGCAAACTCTCTCCAGAAGTTCAGTGAGGATCTCTGAATGATCCAATGTTGACCTAAATGACTAATGTTGATAAATAGAATCCACCTGTGTCTAATCAAGTCTCTGTATAAATGCACCTTCTCTGTAATAGTCTCAGAGGTCCGTTGAAAGCACAGAGAGCATCATGAAGAACAAGGAACACACCAGGCAGGTCCGAGATACTGTTGTGGAGAAGTGTAAAGTCAGATTTGGATACAGAATGATTTCCCAAGCTTTAAACATCCCTAGCACTGTGCAAGCGATAATATTGAAATGGAAGGAGTATCAGACGACTGCAAATCTACCAAGACCCGGCCGTCCCTCTAAACTTTCAGCTCATACAAGGAGAAGACTGATCAGAGATGCAGCCAAGAGGCCCATGATCACTCTGGATGAACTGCAGAGATCTACAGCTGAGGTGGGCGAGTCTGTCCATAGGACAACAATAGGTCGTATACTGCACAAATATGGCCTTTATGGAAGAATGGCAAGAAGAAAGCCATTTCTGAAAGATATCTATAAAAAGTTTTGTTTAAAGTCTGCCACAAGCCACCTGGGAGACACACCAAACATGTGGAAGAAGGTGCTCTGGTCAGATGAAACCAAAATTGAACTTTTTGGCAAAAATGCAAAACGTTATGTTTGGCGTAAAAGCAACACAGCTCATCACCCTGAACACACCATCCCCACTGTCAAACATGGTGGTGGCAGCATCATGGTTTGGGCCTGCTTCTCTTCAGCAGGGACAGGGAAGATGGATAAAATTGATGGGAAGATGGATGGAGCCAAATACAGGACCATTCTGGAAGAAAACCTGATGGAGTCTGCAAAAGACCTGAGACTGGGACGGAGATTTATCTTCCAAAAGGCAATGATCCAAAACATAAAGCAAAATCTACAATGGAATGGTTCACAAATTAACATATCCAGGTGTTAGAATGGCCATGTCAAAGTCCAGACCTGAATCCAATCGAGAATCTGTGGATAGAACTGAAAACTGCTGTTCACAAATGCTCTCCATCCAAACTTACTGAGCTCGAGCTTTTCTGCAAGGAGGAATGGGCAAAAATTTCTGTCTCTCGATGTGCAAAACTGATCGAAACATACCCCAAGCGACTTACAGCTGTAATCGCAGCAAAAGGTGGCGCTACAAAGTATTAACTTAATACGCCAATTTTTCAGTTTTTTATTTGTTAAAAAAAGTTTGAAATATCCAATAAATTTTGTTCCACTTCATGATTGTGTCCCACTTGTTGTTGATTCTTCACAAAAAATTACAGTTTCATATCTTTATGTTTGAAGCATGAAATGTGGCAAAAGGTCGAAAAGTTCAAGGGGGCCGAATACTTTCTTAAGGCACTGTACAAACTGTCTTATACTCAGTATTAGATGCCATGGCCAACCCTATCGCTTGTTTCTCAGGTCAGGTGATGAAAAGAGTTGAACGTTTAGGTAAAGATATTGCCATGAAGGATGTCCTTACCCTTCTCGACCTGATAACACATGTCATTAAGAGACTGTTGTGGAGTTAAGGAGTCTTGTTTTATAAATTTGATGTGACTGATGACATAAAGTAGTGTGCAGGAAAAACAGATTTCATAATGTTTTATTTTATTGTCTGTAGGTGTTGCCGATAATATTACTCCCATTACTCAACAGTGACTCACTTGTATAAAGAAAGCTGCATTACCGTGACACATTTTATTCTTATTTTATAATCCATTTGAGATAATTTGAAGTGTATAATATGATTTTATTGTGTGTCTAATGTCATTAAATGAGACTAATCCCTAATTTGCCCCCACAGTGTGAAATTGAGCTCCATTACCAACATTCGCTGCATATTTGTTAGTACTGTATGTTTTACTTTCACTCAACCAGTTTACTAAGCCTGAAAAACTGTATTGTTTTTATATTTAAATATATTTAGATTGCAGATTGATTCCCAATTCTATTCACTCATTGCTTGGTTACTCACTTGAACTGAAATTGAGTGGACTGTATAAAATTACAGCAAACCAGTATCTGCTTGTCCCTGCCTGCCATTTCGTCTATGGGCTTTATGTGAAATGGTTGCCTCAATACCAGGCTAAAGCACCCCTAAGAAAAAGCCTAGCACCCCCTTTAGCCCCCCCAAAACATTATTCCATATTTTCATATAAAATATATATCCTTATTTTCCCTGGATAATGTACTTTCGCTTTTCTAAATAGCTAAGTCCAGGTAAGCAAAATGTGCATGGTCGTTAACTAACCCTCCCTGCCATCCACGCAACTGGACTTCTATTTTATATTTTATAACAGCTACAGTCCCCTAATATCCAGATAGCATAAAAAATAAACAGAGGCAAATCTTTTAGGAGAATAAATATATTTTCCTTTAAATAAACTCCACAATATGTCTTGCATGCCTGGCATATTAATTAAATGAACAATTGTCTTTGGGGAATGGATGATTTCAAATAGATGTCCAACTTTCATAGGCGAAAGGGGAAAAATCTAAAATATTTCTACAATTTGTCTATGTTGTACCTAAATGACTTAAAGTAGGTCTAATTATTTTACCATTTCGCTCATCAGGCAGCTCGCTCACTCAGGGAGAGCAGGGTAGGGGTAGCGTGCGAGTATATGGATCTGTCCCACTATGAGATACATTTGGGAAATAACAAGTAATGCGTGAAAAACAAATGGTCTTTCACATTGACAACTCATAAATTGGTTAAGTTGAATTGCTTTTTGTCCATAAAATTTTGTATAACAATAGTCAGCTGCAAGGTTTCCAAACCTTTCTCTGCCAACAAGGAGGAAATGCCAGCTCGCGCTTCATCATGATCTGTCTGGTCTGCGAGGTGGTGTTCGAATTGTCGAAATAATGACTTCTTTTTCCAACTTTACAATTTGCTTTGTGAATACATTCTCAATCAGCGGAGGATGTCAGATAAAGAATATATAATTGATAGAGCCATGATATTGTCACATACAGCCCAGTGTAGGCTGTGGTTTTGAACTGAGACATGGACTCTTTACCTTATATGTGTACCAGTGTTTGTTTTGTTTCAGTTTTCATTATAGGGCACGGCCCATTATTTATGTTTAGTTATATATGTACAGGCAATGCAAGGGTACTGTGCCTAGTGGGTATGGGAGAGGTTAGCCTTCTCTATGGGTTGTCATGGTTGCGCACACAGGTGTCCTGTATGTAGTTCATCACCGTTGTATATAAACCAGGGGCTGTGATCACCTCGGTGTCAATATTGCTGCTGTGACCATGTTTCTATGTTACACGTACCCATTATTTGTATTTGCCAGCCTGGACATCTATTTGTGTAAAGAATTACATCTTCATTGCCTGCAATTGTTTCCTTTTTCCTTCCTCGACACGTCACAGATATGCTATTATGAATGAAGAATTCTGCATTGACAACCTGAATGTGCCCTCTCCCCAGCACTACCAATTAACACAAATTACCAGGTAATGGGAGTTCATACCTAAACAGTCAACCACAATGGGTTATTTCACAGCAAGGACATTAAAGGGTTAATTGAAAACAAAGAGTAAAGAATTATTGAATAGGTCAATGATTATTTATGAACTCCCTTTACCTGGTCATAGGTTTTAATTAAGAACCTCCCAAAACTACTGAACCCAGCCTTTTACTTTGGACTTTTTACAATGCTGAACATTTGACAAAAAATGTGTTGGAGCAATATTAACCCATTAATTGTGCTGTCCCTTATTCATAGTTTTAAGAGTATGGTGATTTGTCTATGTCCCATTTGGAATTAGGCATATAACTTTGAAATTGTGAAATTGTTCTCCTTTTGAACCAACACTTGACATTTACATGTAAGAAAGCTGCATGACCACAATTCATGTCAGCACCTACATGCATTGAGCTAGCTCCCACTTAGCACCTCCAGTAAAACATGTCTGAAAAAACGCTGTCACTTGGTGATGGTAATGAGAGCTTTTTTTTTCATTCAGCTTTTCCATTTCATAAGAAGGTTTCACTTTTGTTAACCTAAAGAAATTGTGTATTCAAGAAATTATTGACCCAAGTTTTTTTCTGGTAAGGAAATCTTGTGATAATCTGCCATTCTACACTTTACAAACAAAAGGTTCCAGGAAGTACCTTTAGGGGTTCCTCAGATTGAAACACCCGCAGAACATCTAAAGGTGCTTCCAGGAACCTTTTAACCAAAAGGTTCCTCAATGAACCTTAGAAGGGTTTAAAGGTTCCTATAGAAACCATTTATGTCCAATTATAAATAACTATAAATATTATAATAGGCCGAATAATAAGAGTAGTCATATTACTAAGTGTCACATTAAATGGCATACTTGTAAAATCACATTTATTTTATTAATATTGAAATGTAAAATCCAATACATGATAATATTAAATATTCAGTCAAATAAACTTGTGTTTGGAATAATATATTTTTGTGATTGTTTGTTTTCTTGCATAAACATGCAGATGTATCTCCATAGTTGCCCTACACAGTTATTTTTGTTTTTCTTATTATCATTTGGTATCAACCTTTAAAAGATCCTTTTAAGAGAATTCTAGCAGATAGTCTTACTGGATTGGTTCCTATGCAAATTCTATAAAATATGCAAAAAACTGATTCCTATAATATAGTTTCTTAAAATTGTTTTAATCTCATATGAGTCTTTTATACCCTATTATGATAATAAATCCTAAAGAACTGTTTGATTAGGGGTGTAGATCTTAGTTTCTGTGAAATATTAAATAATTGAAAGTTCTTCAGTCACCCTGATATTAGCTACGTTGGTAAATTCTGTCATGTTCTGAGTGCACACAGCAGCTAGTCCAATTATACTGTGTAGAACATACGGTAGTAATACAACAATGCAGTTTGGCAGCCCCAGTGGGAAGGAACACACTGATGCTGGAAGCACTTCGGCACATCTTGTGTTCTAGTGCATGTGCGTTGCTCACCTATCGTAATAAACACTTCTTCCTTCAAGCAATTTTTTACCTTTCTCCCATCTGTTGTTGTCATCTACACAAGATAGCTAATATACAGCTAGCTAGCTATATACAGCTATCAGTTGAAAAGCCTAGCCTGACTCTGAAGTGCGACTTCCCTTTGACATGAGTTGCCTCACTTCTATGATCTATCCATGACCGGATTAATTGGACAGTGCGCTCTGTTTCTCGCTCATGCTGGTACAACAAGCTGAATAACTTTAAGAACAGCATCATAACCAGACACATTATGAAAGTGGCAAGCAAATGTAATTCATGTGTCAAATAAAATGTTAATGTATTAATTTTTTTTTTTTTCTTGGCGTGGGTTCGCTGTGGCGCAGCGCCATGGTAAAATGAACACAATGGAAAGGGTGTGGTGTTGCTTGACTTGCTCTGCACAACTCGCCAACATTTTTTGTAGAAAATGTTTATCTGTGCTTTTTCTTCAAAAAATTGAACCACTGCCATATTACCAAAGTGGTCCTTTTTTAGTCACAATTTCTTCATTTGCTTCTCTTTCTTTCAAATTGCTTTCACTATCAATCTGACTCAGTCTTCAACTGTCCAATTTTGGTGAGCTCTTGCAAATTGTAGCCTCTTTTTCCTATTTGTAGTGGAGATAAGTGGTGCCCGGTGGGGTCTTCTGCTGTTGTAGCCCATCCGCCTCAAGGTTGTGCATGTTGTGGCTTCACAAATGCTTTGCTGGATACCTCGGTTGTAACAAATGGTTATTTCAGTCAAAGTTGCTCTTCTATCAGCTTGAAGCAGTCGGCCCATTCTCCTCTGACCTCTAGCATCAACAACGCATTTTTGCCCACAGGACTGCCACATAGTGGATGTCTTCAATTAATTAAACACAGGTTGTCAGTGATGTGCCCGAGCAGTGTGGGCACGTACCTGAACCTGCATGCAGTGTTGGGTGCTGCTGTTTGATTGGATGTTTGCGTTATACGCAAGGTAGCAATGTTGTAGTTTATGAAACATTTAACTACAAAAACATATGACTTTATCAAAAATATATTACTTAGGTTTTTCATTGATATTGTATTTTTTTCCCCATTAAACATTGATATTGATTTATTGCCCAGCCCTATACAGGGGGAAACTATACATTTATCCAGTTCCCTTAGGGAGACCGTGACATTACCCCACTCTTTACGCCCAGCTCCCGACAGGCAGGCTCCCCCCCAGCCACAGGCCACCATTCAGGAGGGAGGGCAGGAGGGGAGCAGACCCCAGATGAAGGGGGGAATCTCACCACAATAATCCCTCTTCTGGAGTGCGACTCCGATGTCCATTCCCAGAGGGGCTGTAGAATGGAGGCGGGGCTGGAGGTATCCAACTCACTGGAGGCAGGCATGGCGGCTGTTCCTGAATGCTACAGGCTGATGTCGAGGGGGTTTGGCTGCCACAGGTTGACGAAGGCCCTTGGCTGTCTCCGGGATGGCGAGCTGCTGTTTATGGAGACCCTTGGTGGTCTCCCTGGTGGCTGGCAACTGTAGATGGCTGTTGTGGGTCTCTTGAGGGTCTTGGCAGTGGCAGCTGGCGTCAAACCTCCGGGGGTCTCTTCAGCGGTGACGGCGGCAGACCCCCAGTAACCTCATCTAATATTACCACACAAGGGAAATTATTGGGGTGTCCATGAAGATGTCAAGAATCTAGTGTACCACATTAACCCAAAATATTCATGCTGAATTATTCACACTTATATATTTATAAACCGCAAGGGAACCCATTCAATCAACATACAATTAATTTGCGATGCTATAGACTAGAGGACTTGCCACTTAACCCAAATGCCCCAGCAGCAGAACGGGAGAAGAGAGCTTATTGACAGAAGATCTGCTGCATCGTCTATAGTAAGGTAAGCAAAGAAGTCTTGGGCTAATGTTAGACTACATTGCAAAAATATCACCATGCATTCATAACCTCGTGATTCAGTGAGAGTGAGCCCAAAACATTGGATAGTATGTCTTTACATTTTGTAAAAAAGATAAATCAATAGCAATCCGCCGTTATAATAGCAATCCGCCATGGAACAAGCGTTCCTGCGCTTAAAGGGAAAGTGAGATGACACTGATTGGTTTACTGCACGTTACGTCCAAACCACACCTATGACTAATGTAGCTACTTCAGACCTACCCATTTTAGATTTGCGTCTTGCGCAAGAGTAATTGATCCTAGCAGTATAATAGCAAGAGTGCCCAAGATCCGCCTACAAAGTCACTTGCATTTCGCGTTTGATTCTTGCATTTCAGATCATTTATATAGAGCCCGGTGTCATGGTTTGGTGTTCGTGAAGTAGAGAGAGGGAGACCCAGGGAGGTAGATGATGGTATTAGATGATTAGGTATAGATTTTAATCTTTACTTGCAAATGGTTCAGGAAATATACACTTTTGTAGTTGCAGGCGAACAGTTGTAGCAAGTGCACAATGAATATTCATATATAAATATATACTTTAGCAAATACTCTGCTATTTAAGAGGCAAGGACTGATACAGAGTGTACACAAACTCAACTGCTTTGACAGGAGGCACAACGAATGTAAAACAAATTCATCAATTTACTATACTTTCGCAGCTGCACAGATGCTGAAGCTATAAAATAATATACAGTGCCTTGCGAAAGTATTCGGCCCCCTTGAACTTTTTGACCTTTTGCCACATTTCAGGCTTCAAACATAAAGATATGAAACTGTAATTTTTTGTGAAGAATCAACAACAAGTGGGACACAATCATGAAGTGGAACAAATTTATTGGATATTTCAAACTTTTTTAACAAATAAAGAACAAAAAAATTGGGCGTGCTAAATTATTCATCCCCCTTCAGTTAATACTTTGTAGCGCCACCTTTTGCTGCGATTACAGCTGTAAGTCGCTTGGGGTATGTCTCTATCAGTTTTGCACATCGAGAGACTGAAATGTTTGCCCATTCCTCCTTGCAAAACAGCTCGAGCTCAGTAAGGTTGGATGGAGAGCGTTTGTGAGCAGCAGTTTTCAGTTCTTTCCACAGATTCTCGATTGGATTCAGGTCTGGACTTTGACTTGGCCATTCTAACACCTGGAAATGTTTATTTGTGAACCATTCCATTGTAGATTTTGCTTTATGTTTTGGATCATTGTCTTGTTGGAAGACAAATCTCTGTCCCAGTCTCAGGTCTTTTGCAGACTCCACAAAAAATTACAGTTTTATATCTTTATGTTTGAAGCCTGAAATGTGGAGGGGGCCGAATTGTTCAAGGGGGCCGAAATACTTTCGTATATACAGAGCGTATGCATGAACTACAAACTACAACCACACTCATCAACACTTACACTTCTAGTAGTAAACCTCCCTGACAGTATACACAGCAACAGTTGACCACCCGGTGACAATATAATAATGAATCGCGCCTTCCTTCTGTTCACCCAATAACATATACCGCCTAAGATGACTGGCTGTATGAAATAAGCAATCGGACACACCTGCTTAAGATTACCTACTCAGCAGAGACTAATGCACTAGGTGAACAGAAGGAAGGCGCCACACTTACATTCAAGAACACAAATCGAAAAAGCATAGCATTGGACAATAGGACATAATAAAATAACAGAAATGCACAACAAACCACAAACCGTTCAGTCTCATGCCATGACTCCCATAATCAGTCCCCAGGGGTCGTGACACCCTGGTAGTCCTGGCCACAATGCCACGTTAAGTTTAAAGTTTAAAGTTTTATTGCCATTTGCACAGGTACGTTTCAGTACAGGTACATTGGAATTCATGTGCGTTTCTCAGAGTCAGGTTTTAAATAGAATAAGATATCAAGTAACTATGCATCTCACATCACACATTTAAACTGCAAAGATATGTAAAAATAGTCTTTCTTAAATAAATACCAATTATAGTAAATGATAATAATATAACACATACAAAAAGAAAAACTTTAAATAGGGTAAAAAATAAATAAATACTATTGCACTGATTACAATGTTTAAAAACATGGAGTAGGGTACATTTTGCCTTCCTTAATGTCCTGTGCCACTAGCCTAACAGTGGCTGGAAAGAAGCTATTAAACAGACGGGCCTTGTGGGTACTAATGCTCACAGGCCTACGGTGTCTCAGGTTATAGCCAGTGTCCGTCCATTTAAACAAGGCATAAGCTGAGTGATATTTGTCCTTAAGGATGCTCTGTGCTCTCCTTCTACAGCGCTGGGTATATATAGTATCCATGGAGGGAAGGTTAGAGCCAATGACCCTCTCTGCAGTTTTTATGACCCGTTGCAGTGATTTCCTCTCAGTCAGGGTGGTGTTACCATACCACACTGTGATACCACTGGTGAGGATACTTTCAACAAGGCCTCTGTAGACATGGGTTAGGGGTTGGGGTTGCAGTCCGGCCTTCTTTAGTACTCTAATAAAATGCAACCTCTGCTGAGCTCTTTTCACAGTGTTTTTAGCCCAGCTGAGGTTTTCTGAGATATGGAGTCCTAAGAACTTATAGCTGTCAGTCCGCTCCACCTCAATCCCCTTAATGGTGAGAGGCTGCGGAGGGGGGGGTCTCCTCCTAAAATCCAGAATAAGTTCCTTTGTTTTGTCAATGTTAAGAACAAGATCATTGTCCTCCCCATAGACAGTGACCTTGTGGACCATGTCCCTATATGATGACTCGTCGTCCTCTCTAATAAGGCCAAGGATAGTTGTATCATCTGCATACTTAATGATGATATTATCATTATTGTCTGAGTTAGTGGCACAATCGTATGTATACAGTGAGAAAAGTGTAGGGCTGAGACAGCAGCCCTGTGGGGCTCCTGTGCTCACTGTAAGCTCGGCTGAGACCTGCTTTCCCATCCTCACCACCTGTGGCCGGTCTGTAAGAAAGTCTGTTATCCAATTACAGGTGGTCGTTGGTACTCCCAGTTCCATCAGCTTACTGATCAGCTTCATTGGCCGAATCGTATTAAAAGCGGAGCTGTAATCCAGAAACAACATCCGTACATATGTATTGTGAGTGTCCAGGTGCTGCAGAATATAGTAATGTGCCAGTGCCACCGCATCATCCACTGACCTGTTTGAGCGGTAGGCAAACTGGAGAGGGTCTACTGTGTCTGGAACCACAGAATTAATATGTTGTAGGACCAGCTTCTTTATACACTTCATGGCAACCGATGTAAGCGCCACCGGTCTAAAATCATTTATTGTCGTTGTGTTTATTATTTTTGGAACCGGCACTATAATAGAGGATTTAAAAATACGTGGAACTGTTCCTTGGAGGAGAGAAGTATTAAAAATGTCAGTATACACCTCCGCCAGCTGTTCAGCACAAACTTTAAGGACTCTTGGATACACACCATCGGGTCCTACAGCCTTACGGGGGTTCACCTTCCTCAGAGCTTTAAGGACCTGTGAGTGCGTCACCTGCAGTACAGTCTCCTCTGAGTTGTGGGGGACTTTTGAGGGTGTATCTCTATTATTTTGGTCGAATCTGGCATAGAACTTGTTAAGGTTATCCGGTAGAGAGGAATCTTGAATAACAGTTCTGTT
>JACXGM010020054.1:0-18033 GCA_016801145.1 Umbra pygmaea | reverse complement strand
GCGTTTTATTATTATCATTATTACTATTACTATTATTACTATTGTCATTCCTATTTTAAAATTCTATATTGTTGTAATTCTTGTTTTTAAGCCCACTGCATAGAATCGCCGAGCCATGTCAATAAGAATTTCTCTGCATAGGATGATGTATGTTGTTCAATGCATATGATAAATAAACCACTTTGACTTTGACTTGAAATGTGCTAAAGACCTGCTTATTATAGCTAATCATAGAAAGATGGGATGTTTTTATACTTTTCTGAGAAATCACTGCCAACCAATGTCAAGTCAGCCTAGCTAACCATTATAACTTCTGAGAAAAAAAACAGTACTTTGGTTTCCAATAACAGGTGTCTGTACCTGTTGCTTGCTCCTGCCCGAGGCTTTCCTTGTTCAGGACCACGTCTCTCCCCCCCCTCACCCCCAGATGTTATGCTGCAATAGTTTATGTGTCAGGGGACTAGGGTTTTTCTGTCCCCAGAGGCAGATTATATTCATTTTGGGGTCAGAGCTGTATCAAGGTACTATACTAAAGGTATGCCCACTCTAAGGATTCCACATCACTGCGGTTGATGATCACATTTCCACCTGGTGACGCCAGCTTTCATCTCCAGGGGGCTTTGCGTTCTCCCTTCACAAGACCACCAAACTGTATTGATGCTACATAAAGACTATGGTCACAGCCCACCCCTCATATCTTCATTTTTGGACAATAATTGAACACTGATAAACAAAGTGACCTTATTACAATGGGCTGTGTACCTTCAGATCCCCCACCCGGTACAGCCAGAAGAGGACTGGCCACCCCCTTGAGTCTGGCCTCTCTCTAGGTTTCTTCCTAGGTTCCACCTACTAGGGAGTTTTTCCTAGCCATGTGCATCACTTATGGTGCTTGCTGTTGGGGGTCTCGGGCTGGGTGTCTGTCTAAGCACTTTGTGACAACTGCTGTTGTAAAAAGGGCTTTACAAATAAATTGGATTAATTGATTGTACCTAACATTGACTTCTGCATTTCAAATGTTTAATTCATTGCTTACATTTTTTTAATACAAAATAGTTAAACCCTGTGCACTTATTGTATTCATCTTTACCTTAAACTAACCATAGTTTATCAATTGACACTAATTGAAAGGGAAAAAGCTACCCAGGCCCAATTTTAAAATCTGGATTTGACACTAATTGAACAGGATTAAAAGTGTATGGAGTAACTGGGTGGATGGGTGAGTAAAAGTGTGGAGTCAGTGGGGTAATCAGGTGGAGTGGCTGGAGTAACTGGGTGAAGTAGATGGAATAACAGCATGTGTGTGGAAGAACTAGGTGGATTGTGTGGAAGAACTGGGTGGAGACTCTCCACTGGAGAGGGTGCAATAACTATGGAGTAACTGGGTGTAGTGTGATGAATGTTATCAATAATATTGTTGGTTTGGTCCTTAACTTGTAAGGTTAAATGGGGATGATGAGTAGGGATGGTGGTTGTGCTGTGGTGTTGGGTGTGCTGTGGTGTGATGTTGGATGAGCTGTGGTGTGGTGTTGGGTGTGCTGTGGTGTTGGGTGTGTCATTAGGTGTGCTGCGGTGTTGGGATGACTGGTGTCAATGATGATGGGCCGATTGCCTCATGCAGCCCAGTGTGCAACTTTACGTTTTGAGTTTCCCTGTGTGTCCCTGTTTAGATTTCTACCCTGTGTGTCCCTGTTTTGATTTCTACCCTGTGTGTCCCTGTTTAGATTTCTACCCTGTGTGTCCCTGTTTAGATTTCTACCCTGTGTGTCCCTGTTTAGATTTCTACCCTGTGTGTCCTTGTTTAAATTTCTAACCTGTGTGTCCCTGTTTAGATTTCTACCCTGTGTGCCCTTGTTTAGATTTCTTACCTGTGTGTGTTGTTTTGTTTTTTTGGTTACCGCTTCTTTATCACATGACTATATCACATGTTTCTGTTAACCAATAGATCATCTGTATGTTCAGTCAGTGCTCAGGAGTTTCCTATTTACCCCCATTTAGTATAGTATTTAGTTTGTGTTTCAGTCATTCCCTTGTCGGTTACTGTTTGCTGTTAGTTTATCTTCTGTATTGTTGTATGTCCACGTTTATGTATTAGTCCGGTTTTGGCCTCTCGTGGCAGTTTTGATTTCAACAAAGTGTTTCGTGAATAAACACTGTTTATTGGGAATACTTTGCATTTGGCTCTCTCTTTCCACACCAATATAGAGATGAAGGGTGGGGATGATGTGTCGGGATGATGGGTGGGATGATGTGTCGGGATGATGGGTGGAGATGATGGGTAGGGATGATTGGTTAGGATGAGGGCTAGGGATGATTGGTGGGGATGATGGGTTAGGATGATGGGTGGGATGATGTGTCAAGATAATGGATGGGGATGATGGGTGGGATAATGTGTCAGGATGATGGGTGGGATGATGTGTTGGGATGATGGGTGGGATGATGTGTCGGGATGATGGGTGGAGATGATGGGTAGGGATGATAGGTTAGGATGAGGGCTAGGGATGATTGGTGGAAATGATGGGTGGGGATGATGGGTGGGCATGATATGCGTGGAGTGTGTGAAGTAACTGGGTGGAGTGGGTAAGCATTAACACACAACAGACTGTGCGTTGCCAGGGAATAACTACACAACTCAGCTGTGTGAAAAGCCAAGAGGCCAAAGGCCTGCGGTTATTCCCTGGAATCACAGTCTGGAGTGTGTTAATGTACTTAATAAACAGTTGCCAACATTTTATTTGTGAAAATCCCTGTTTTAATTAGTATTTTTAGCAAGAAAATCGTTGTGAGACATGCAGTTGTCGTCTTACATTAAAGGATAATTCCAGAGTAAATAAAACATTTTAAATAAAGTATTTAAAAACAATACCCTGGACTGATTAACATCATATACAGTGCTGTTCCTGCATTTTTTTTCTAAAACAGCAGAGAGTTGGTTCTGTATCGGATTTTACTTGAAATACCACAGTCCAGAATTCAATGCGAACCTTGCACCTGCACACTGCAAGTCACTTCAGTGGAGTCAAATTTAACGTAAGGACTTTGGTTACTAGCTAGAAATTAGACACTGCAATATGAAACATTTACTACATGTCACAATGTCGTCTCAAAGTTGTAAGCCCTACAATTCATTAGATACAGATTTAGCCAGAATTTGCAACAGATTATTTTGAATTTTACAGTCGTTCCTCTAAGTATTTACACAATCACTGATAGCTAAAATGAAGCTAATGATGCTACCTCCACTCCAGATAGGCCGGTAGCTACATGAAAACCCCAGATAACAAACTAGTGAGCCACACTTCCTTTACTATAACTTGTCTTTAGGTCGTTATTTCCAAACAATTGCACCAAAAAGTATACAACCTCCCTGGCTTTAAATAAAACAGAATTAGCAGTATTACCAAGTATTCACACAATTACAAGATGCTACATTGGAGCTAATAAAGGCTAACCCCAGCCAGGTAGATAATGCTAATCAGCTCCTTACCTGTGATAATTTGGTCTTCCATCTGGGCCTGGCTGTTATTTCAAAAACCCTTTGGTCCATCTGAGTGTCAAAACTTGAATGGTCTAACAAACAGATGTAAGTATCTTCTTGGCAGGAGATGGTTTAAAGCAAATACATTTTCTTGTTGAAAAAATCTAATTGTAACTTTTGATATATAGCTATGTAGCTAATTACGGAAGAATGAAATGTGTAATATTCCAACACAAAGTCCACAGTTTTAGTATCCAATCAACTTAATTCAGGGGCATGATGAGAACAGATAAGGAAATAAACTGAGCTCCTCCACTGTAGTTTTAAACAGTTTGCCAATGACGTCAATGACAAACAATTCACAAACTTACCGGGGCTGGTTTGAGATCTTTACAACGCATTGAAAAGGTGTTTTTAGTGACTATAATGTCGGAAATATGACTGGGAATATGATTTTGAAGTGTTTGAGAGGGGAGTGGCCCTTTAACGTATCCCCTACCACTCCTCTTACCGTTGCCATGCTAGTTCACCACATAAATCAAGTATTTCCTACTAAAAGGATAATTTAGATACTTTATAACAAGGTCTGAACACTTATGTACAGTATAATTTCATTGAAATGGCACTGGTTGTCAAGTTTGCATTTGTTTATGCAATTCAAATGTTTGGTTGACGCAGAGTCCACAGTCAACATCAATCAGCCTACTAGCTGTACTGTATTGATATGGTTAATGGCAGTTTTGCATTGCAATTGTGTTTCTTTAAATTGTTTTCTGGAGACATTTAAATACATCCATCAAAAGCCACAATGTTTAACCTATTCTGGGAATTAAATGTTATGCATATGGGCAGACTTCTATGTATACAGGGGCTGCTATTGATACAGTGCAAATACAGGACCATTCTGTTAGAAAACCTGATCGAATCTGCAAAAGACCTGAAACTGGGACAGAGATTTGTCTTCCAACAAGACAATGATCCTAAAAATAAAGCAAAATCTACAATGGAATGGTTCACAAATAAACATATCCAGGTGTTAGAATGGCCAAGTCAAAGTCCAGACCTGAATCCAATTAAGAATCGGTGGAAAGAACTGAAAACTGCTGTTCACAAACGCTCTCCATCCAACCTCACTGAGCTCGAGCTGTTTTGCAAGGAGGAATGGGCACAAATTTCCGTCTCTCGATGTGAAAAACTGATAGAGACATACCCCAAGCGACTTACAGTTGTAATTGCAGCAAAAATGAGAAAATGTTCTCAACATGCCCACCTGGTTAAATAAAGGTTAAATAAAAAAATAATAATAAAAAAGGTGGCGCTAGAAAGTATTAACTTATAGTTTTTTTATTTGTTAAAAAAGTTTGAAATATCCAATAAATTTCATTCCACTTCATGATTGTGTCCCACTTGTTGTTGATTCTTCACAAAAAATTACAGTTTCATATCTTTATGTTTGAAGCCTGAAATGTGGCAAAAGGTTGAAAAGTTCAAGGGGGCCGAATACTTTCACAAGGCACTGTATGTTTCCACAACCGATCAGAGGATGATTTGCGCAAATTTCAATGACAGTGGGAGTGAGATAAGTCAACCTATTAACAATGCATAGGAAAACAATTGTATGTTATATGCCTCAACAGTGTACCGACAATATAATGATAGATGGTGGGGCTGACCCCATTCAGTTGACTGGTCGATTGTTTGGTCGATGTACTCTTGGTCGGCTATGATTTTTTTTAGTCAACCAGTTGTAGGGCTGTGTGACAGCCGTGGTCGGTAGATCTTAATTGGGGAGGGCGGGCACATGTTACACTCCGCACTGGAGCGAATGAAATGGTGCGCAAAGCACCAAACCCAGTGTGCGATGCAACAAACCCAGTGTGCAACACACCAAACCCAGTGTGCGATACCATTCCCTTTACCCTAGTCTGGAGAGTAATATGAACCTGCACCCCAAATTAAGATCCACCAACCACGGCTGCTGTGTGAGATCTGATTTCTGGCTGTGTCACTTAACTACACCATTGCTGACATAAATTAATGTACATAATATTATATTATTTAAGACAAACAGTGCAACAAAGGTGTTTTCCAAAATTATATTTAATACCACATACCATAAGCTAAAAATTCCCTTTCATTTATCTGCATAGTTTTTTTCTTCATACTACTAATGTGAGCGTGCAATTGTAGCAGTTGTCAGATTCACTTTAACCTGTCCCCAACTTGAAATGTATTGTTGCTGTCAGTGGTGGTTCTAAACAAATTTTACTGAGGGGGGGCAGGTTGGGGCCAGTGTTTAATCATCGCATAAAATCATAATACCTTGATCAATTTATTTAATTATTTTTATTATTCAGTCAGCTCAGGGGGGGCACAGGGGGGGACAGGGCCATTTTTACAGGGGCACTGTTCCCTGTAGGCCCCCATGTAGAACCGCCCCTGGTTGGTGTTATTAGAACTTTATGAAAAATGCATAATAAATCCGTAGTATGGAAGCATTTCAACTCAAAACAAGTTGAACGCAAACTCTACCAACAATGGTTTTCATAACTTTGTTCAACGTTAAACATGTTGTAGCCTACCACTTCAAAACAGCTTATATAGGTGCATGCTAACACGTGCTGCTTTTAATAATCTACTTGTTAACATCTGGACTAAATGAAATGTTTAAGCTACTGTATGTCAGCTTATACTGTGCTACATTTGAATGATCTAATCACAAAAAGACATTATTGTTATAACCAGAGACAAAGTCAAACAGGTTTAGGGTGAATCCCATTTCTCTGTCTTAAACCTACCCCTACCCCTTCGTCTTACACCTAGCCGTTGTCCCTCAAAACCGAGTGGTAGGGGATAGGGATGAAAACATACCCCTATGAAATGAGACACCACTTGGTTACAGTTACGTTATCATCGTTGCTAGCTGGCTGCTACTTCACCAGAGGTGACAAGTGTTGATTACACACTTTCAAGATATAAAATCCACTGCTAATGGAATTTAGTTAAAACTGTAGACATGCATGGAGTCCATTCAAGACTAGTCAGAGAAATGCGGGACTGTTGTGCAAATCAGCAATGTAACGTTTGCGTAGCAAACTAGCCATTTTTAGAAATGTTTCAGTTAAGAACATGGTTGCAAGTATGTACAGGACTTTGTAGATCACAAAACAAGTCTGTCGTAACAAGTCAATTATTTAAGCTTAGTTGTTGGAGCTCCCAGAACCCCTGCTGCCAGGGCTCCCAGAACCGCTGTTGTCAGGTCTCCACGACACCCTGCCTACAGGGCTCCCAGAACCCCTGCCACCAGGGCTCCATGACCCCCTGCCGCCAGGGCTCCCAGAACCCCTGTTGCCGGGGCTCCCAGACACCCTGCCGCCGTCCGGACCCCCTGCACCGCTGCCGCCATCCGGACCCTCTGAACCGCTGCCGCCGTCCAGACCCCCTGTACCGCTGCCGCCGTCCGGACCCCCTGCCCGTCCTTGGGCTCCCTGCCAAGCCAGTCCCCGGGCTCCCTGCCCAGCTAGTCCCCAGGCTCCCCTTCCAGCCAGTCCCTGGGCTCCGTGAACTGCCTGTCCCAGGGCCCTCGCCCCTTGTACAACTACATGGCCTGCGGAGACCGCCAGCTGAACCGCCGCCTGGGTGAGTGCTTGGGGGGGGCTGCAGAGTTGTAGTTTGGGGTTGGTTTTGGCCCTCCCGACCCCCCTTCGGTCTGGCCAACCCGGTGTGGTGGCCTTTTGGGGGCTGTGATATTTGAACTGAGTATGGTTACTTTCATTTCTTTATTGTTTAGTCGGTTCCTCAGTGTTCTTTCAGTGCTGTGCATGGTTTTTTAGTTCTCTACCTTTATAGTCTGTGTCACAATGTCCCTAGTGTCTGTGTGCTTGTTCTGTGTTCTGTGTAGTGGTTTCTCCCCTGTGTGTTTTGTTTTGGTTATGTTTTTCCGCTCTTTGTCTCACATGATCCCATCACATGTTTTGGTGAGCCTATCAGTTCTGTAGCTTATGTCCCCACCTGCACACCCTTCCCTCATCAGTTGAGTATTTAGTTCTGAGTGTTTGTTAGTCCCGTGTGGTTCATTGTTTCTGTCCAGTTCATTCTTTTGTTTATAAATAGACTATACTTTGGTGAAGACGCGCATACCTCCAATCTACATTTGAATCGTGACACTTGCTGTGTTAGAGTGTGCTTTATAAATAAAATGTACTTACTTACTTATTTACTTACTTCATAGTGGCTGAATCCGGAAATGTCAGCATGCTACAATATATTGAGTCGAATTAGATTTATTGTCAATCAATCTTTTTACTTGTGTATTTGTTTCTGATTACTTCTTTCAACAGCGCTGACAAGCTTTAAACTAATTGCTTTCATTAAAAACACTGAGTGTGACAGTTATGAAGGAAGGAAAAAAATGAGTCGATTGTAAAGAGAGATAATTTGAGTCTTGGTTGACCAAAGAAATTCTTCGTCAGGGACAGCCCTAATAGATGGATAAACAATGAAGGATAAACAACCCAAACCTGTAAGGTGTGGTATGGTAATGCACAACACTTATTTGGATAGGCCCGTGCCTATTTCCAGTCCCTGAATCAGGTTAGAAAATCCCATAACTATATGAGGAACTTCAACTGTTCCATACATTCATATCGGGTGTAATGTCTACTAGTAGTGTGTTTGTGTTAGGGAGTCAGTTCTTTACTGTGTCCAAGGGGTGGAGGTACAGTAGAGGGCTCTGGAAAACCCAGGGTGTGTAATGTGAGTTAATAGGCAACATTCTACGTGCAGATATATGGGAATTGTCATAGGCTTGGAATGCAATTTTAGCCAATCAAATTGCAGATAACACCAAACACGGCTATAAGGCTAATTTCTAAAACAGGTTTGGCAATATCTGTAATTTGATTGGCTAAAATTCCACTCTGTGCTCAAGATCATCTTATAAAGGTTCAATGATGTTTTGATTGGGTGATTGAGGAAGCCACGAAAGGCCTTTGTGTGTATATGAGCATTATCATTCATTCTGGATTATTGTAAAAGTAATGCATTTTTGAGCATTGGTCTTGCATAAAAGCAGAATACTGAACAAAGTTCTGATTTAACTTTTTGAGGCTGTGTTTTAAGTGCATTGGTTAGGTTCATCTTTGCCTGTCAGTCAGCTCTGAAATTGTTCCTATTTGCTGAGGCAATTCAACATGTTTTTCATATACTATCATGATATTTAAGAAGGTTCCCCTTGAAATATCAAATCATTTAGCAGTTAATTTGACCAGTGCAACTGCAATTAAATATTAGGTCAAACCGGGACGTCTGGTCACCCTAGGCAACAGGTGTCAAACCGGTTCCACGGAGGGCCTAGTGTATGCTGGTTTTTGGTCTTTCCTTTTAATCAGAGCCCAATTAAGATCTAGACTGCCAGGTGAGGGGAGATCCTAACCAATTAGTGACCTAATCAATCAGTCAGGTACAAGGTAAAAGCAAAAACCTGCATACACTAGGCCCTATGTGGAACCGGTTTGACACCCCTGCCCTAGGCCTTCTACTACGGAAACCTTTATTTTGAAAATGGTTAAAAACTCTGTTTTGTAAGTAAATTACCAAAAGGGATTTGCCATTTGAAAAAAATGCATTCAAAAGCAATTTACATTTCCTTAGGAAATGTATATATTTTATTATCTTTAGAATTAACAATTGAAAACAGGAATCATAAAATAATTAAATAAGTGAGTCACAAAAGAAAACGATATATTAAAGAAAACATGTTTACAAATCACTGTACCCTTCAGATGAGAAATCTTTTTCCACTGCAAGAGCTTCAATATACAGATACATTTCTGAGCAGTTTTCTTTCCTTATACTAAAGAGATTTCTAACTACAAACTAAATTGTAATAAAATGTGACACAAAAGGGACACCCCCTAATCAATGGATGGATCTCTAAAAGTTACATAAAAATCCCGGTGGGTGAATAATTTCAAGAGCTGCAGTTTTTTTCAGTACATTTCAAAATGCATCATGTATATGCCCTTACAGGGTGTCACTGAGGATGTTTACCCCTTTATCTGTGAGATCCAGGCCTACATGTTAAAGTATCATGTTAGGCCTCATTCATTTTCCTTTTGAACCATAATTCCGATAGTTGTTTTGGTGAAAGTTACATTTCACCACAAAATGTACTCTAAGCAATTTCCACATAAAATCAGTTCTTGTTTTTTCAAATGTAGAATAATTGTGATTTACCTGGAATAAAAACTTTTATTCCAAAAAAGTTTTTATTGTTGTTTTTTAAGAACAATGTGTAGACTTTTTAGAACATGTGTTAGGGGTGACTACATCTCCTGAATTATATGGCTTGTGCAGACAACTAGACAGCCAAATATATTTCAGAAATAGAACCTACAGTAATTAAACTTGCTAGGTAGCAACGTTTATATCAGCAATGAAGATAAGCTTAGCTATAGCTTACTGCAGCAACTCCGCTGATACTTTGAGTAATCTTTACAATGTCCTATCACAAATACAGTTTGGCATTGGAAGAGAAGAGCATTTCAAAAAAATACATACTGTACATGTTTGGTTTTTCAACTTTTTTTCTGTGATGTAGTTCGCTGCGTCCTGCAGGTTGCATGAGCACACGGAACGGAGAACGTGGCTAAGTAGTGATGCCTGATGGGTCGTTCAAGAACGAATGGCTCTTTTTAGTGAACAATGGGAATCAAATCGCATTGGTGAACAGAGCTGTTAATTTGGCTCAATCCATTGATATTTTTTATTTTAGGTCAACAAAGATTAATTGTAGATAATTTCCAAAAGTATTAACAAAAGTTTGTATATGCCCACTGCAGAAACAGCAGACGGTAGGAGCGCGTCATTGCTTTTCAATTGCATTCTTCAAGTAGGGAAACTTCAGGTAAAACAATTAACAGGCGGCTAATTAGAACAGGAAATATGTTACATTTTTGAAAGTGTATCATTCTAATAACACAAAAGACAAACTACAAAAACATTTTTTGTTACTTGTTTTTTAAGAAAGAAGAGAACGGCAGGTGTAGCCAAGAATTCCCTATTCTGTTTTCCATGCTTACATTTTGGAGGAGACACGGCTTGGACCAACCAAGGAATTGTGGATATATAAAATTTATCGCAAACAATTTGGAAACAATAATGTAGCACAACTCACATTGAAAGTAGCATAACTATCAATTTTGGGAAAAGTTTATGTACTATGGGACAAGATAGGCAAAATGCACTGGCTATGTGTTGTCTATTGAGCCAGACTTCATCCAAAAACCACTGGAGTTTAAAGATTTGGTGATTCCCCGGTTTGCGTCCCAGAATGGACATTGATGTGAGCTTCTCTTCAGGTAAGGTAGGCTAAGGCCTAGAGACCTCTCAAAGACCATCAAACCCATTTCCTTTCCCTTTTCTGTCTACATATTGCCTGTCTCCTATCATTTTTGTTTTTTCTGTACTACATTGTTTTATTCTGGACAATGATTTTGACACAATGTGTTGCAAAACAGTTGTGATAAAAACAGTTGTAGTGTCTTTTGGTAAATCAGTTTCATAGTATACCATTTACAAACGTTACCATAGATGATTTATGTCATATACACGTCTGTTCTTTTTCAATATATCAGAGAAAAGCCGATAGTATATTTCAGTTTCTTTCGCATCCACTGGGGTGCTTCTGTATCCGTCTAAACTTGAGCTACTACAACTCCCGGAATTCCAAGCGAATTTACTGCCCATCCCCGTTTGAACACACTGACACAGAACATGGGCAATTCAACAGCACACCTCTGTAGAGCTTAACGCTAGAAAGTTATACATATTTGTTGTTGAAATTGTAGTCAAATTTCTATTCATTATGCCTGTTTGGTGTTCTGTACCTGGTTGCAGAAATTACAAGCAAGCACAAAAAGAAGGAGTAATCTTTCACAATTTACAATAGGCTATAAAAAGTTAGGGTCTGCAGTCGGATTTTTAGGCTGGAAGATTATGAAAGGGATCTATGTGCTAAATTAACCGGCACTACAGCCCGAAAGCGGCTGAAAAGCGATGCGATCCCATCCATTTTTCTTTATCTAGAAAGAGTAGCCTATATATAGTAAGGTGTAGTAAGGGGGTAAAAGGATACAATGAATGTGCACTTTTGAAGTTAAAGCATTAATAATTAATATATTTCCTCTTCTTCCCTGTTGCAATAGTCTGAGTTGAGAATGGAGAAATGCTTAATAAATGCATATAGAGGATTGATAGTATAGCCGTTGTTGACATTTCCTATTTAATTATCAGACCTCATAATGATCATTTATCCATGTGTGTAAACAGCTACGGAAAGAAATACTAGAGTGACTCGGGAAAACTTAATCGCTACCCGCGATACTCAGAAAACAGTGCGTAGGCTACCTAGCTTGAATGTGTGCATGATAAGGGCTGAAACTTAAGACCAGGCCGCAACAAGATAGCTTACGTTCCAATTAATGACTCCACCGGAGATGTTCTGGGAAATGATTTAGAATGAACTTAGTAAAGAGAATAATATTTAATTCCAGATAAAGGGCATCGAAGTACACGCTTTAACTGGACACAGAATTACAATACAATACCAATAATTACATGTTGTCTAAAACTCCTAAATATGATCTACGATCTAAGCATGTATTATACAGTTCAGTCTATTTCTCAACATTTATTCAACACATTTACTATGGCACGCACTGACGTGGGCCAGGAGAGTCGTTAAAGAGATCTCATCTGATTTAACCTTAAACAAAGACTTATATTTCCCCTCGAGAGGGGACGCCCACAACTCCCGCTGCATACGAAATAAAGATCAATTCACTGGCTGGAATTGGAGAACAAAATAGTACTTTAACAATTAGATTATGCGTTGCCTTGGCGCCTTGGCACATCCGGGCTGTAACAAAGGACTAGGTTATAACATTTGACTATGCTTCACTGTAGAAAGCTAGCATTAATCTCTTCTTCATATAGCCTTGCATGTAGTAAAAGCACAAACTCCCTTTATGGGATGATCCGTCAAGCCCCAAGATGAAATATCATGATATGCACTATAATGTTGAGTGCTCAGTTTCTAGTTGACTACCAATAGTGGGGGGTTTGGCCCACAAATACAAAGGTATAGTAATTTACCCACTCAGCTAGCTACTAAATACAGATGACACATACGGTACAATAACATTACCACAGACACGATGTGTACTCCATTATCAAGGTACAGAAAATAGGTTTAATAAATTTACTCATCTGTTAATTGTCCTCTTGCTATGTCTCTTTCCATGTGTGCTGGAAAACTTCAGTGATTCAGTGACGCATATGCGGTCGTCATTTTTGGTTCAATCCTTACAAGTAAAGCTTGTCCACGATCACATTCATCGTAGCAAATGCTTTTTTCTTCAGTAGTCATGGATGGACATATTCCCACAGAAGCACTTAGGCTATTAGAATTTAACCGCGTTTCAACTGGATTATCTGTAGAACATGCTGTCTTGTTGAAGCTGAATATCAAACTCCATTTGTTGTAAATGTTCTTCGGTGTACTCGGGCACACACATATATGGTTGGATGTCACTCAGAATGTAAAAGCAAGTTGTAAAATTCCTCATCTGCAAATCCTAGGTTAGTAGCAATTGTGTTACCAGCAATTTTGGTTACGAACTATTTCACAGAATCCAGAGAACAAGCCGGGTGGGCGGGGCTTGGAACAAGGAAGCCAGCATTGTAGTTCTATACATACTGAAAAAAATCATACCACCTCGTCTGTTTAGCATTAAAACGGCTGATAGAAACGTCACAGAAAGACAAGCTATACCTTAAAAAATCAAGGACAACCGAGGCTTTAAGAGAGTAGGTTTGAAAGCCAGATCAGTATAACAGGGATGCTTATTTTTGACAGAATACATGCCTATATTCATTTTTCCTATCTCCATTCGAAACACATGGTGATGTCAGAGTATGAAAATTCCCCGCAAAATTTAAAATCTTGCTCTTACACTAGCCAGGCATGGGTGAAACATATCTCACTGTTCTACAAATGTCTGGGAGAATTTACGAGCCCCTCCAGATAGCTGTAGGTTGAAGTTTCCCTTTAATAAATTCTAAATTAGGTCTTGGCTTTCTTTGGAGAATATCTATGTGTGCACAGTTGTTGGGCAACTATTAGTGTGCAGAATAATTATGCAGTTAAAGTGAGAATAATAAACAATCAACTCAAAATGTACAATTTAACATCTCTGACATTTCAAAACTAATCAGTGAATAATATAGCCACCCTTATTTTCAATAACAGTCATAAGCCTTCCATTCATGGAGTCTGCCAGTTTCTTGATCTGTTGACGATCAACTTTTTGTGCAGCAGCAACCACAGCCTCCCAGACACTGTTCAGAGAGGTGTAATGTTTTCCTTCACTGTAAATCAACTGTCAGGTGAGGAAGGGGTCCATGTCATTATTCTTTCACATTTATGGCATTTACTGGCTAGACACACAGTGGAGTACTTGATGCATGCGATGGAGCATTGTACTGCATAAAAATCATGGTCTTCTTGAATGATGTAGACTTTTTCTTGTACCACTGCTTGAAGAATGTGTCTTCTAAAATCTGCCAGTAAGTTTGGGAGTTGAGGTTGAGTCCATCTGCAACCCAGAAAGATCCAACTAGCTCATCTTTAATAACACCAGCCCATACCAGTACCCCACCTCCACCTTGCTGGGGTCAAAATGGAGCTCTGTGCCCATTACTGATCGAGCCATGGGCCCATCCATCTGGTCCATCAGCAGTCACTCTCATCTCATCAGTCTATAAAACCTTTGAAAAACCTGATCAGATTTCAGAATCAGATTTTTCTTGGCTCAGTCTTGATGTTCCAACTTGTGTCTTGTTCAGTGGTGGTCAGGTTTCAGCCTTCCTTACCTTGGCTATGTCTCTGAGCACTGAACACCTTGTACTTCTGAGCACTCCAGGTAGGTTGCAGTTCTGCAATATGACAGCACTGGAGGATAATGGCTTCCTGGTAGATTCACGTTTGACTATTCTTAATTCTTTGGCAGTTAATTTGCGTCTGTTGAATATTTAAAAAAAAATGTTTCATGGTTCTGTGATCACGCCCCAATATCTTAGCCATTTCAAGAGTGCTGCATCCCTCTGAAAAAGTGTTCACTAATTTTGACTGAGTCGGTTAAATCTCTTTTTGGGCCCAAATTGCATGAGGAACAGAAGCTGCCTAATAATTATGCACACCTTGATATAGGTTGTTGATATCCTAAGGCCACACCCTCCCTTACACAACTACACATCACCTAATATGCTTAACTCCAATAAGCATTCCAGTTTATAGAGCTTGGAGTTGGACCTTATGCATAATAATGATGATATTATAATACTGACTTACCTAATAATTGTGCATCCAGTGTATACTGTATATACAAAAAAATACAGTATGTGTTCTGTTTATTTTCTTAAATGTATGCACTTACAGTAAGTCACTCTGGATAAGAGCATCTGCTAAATGACTAAAATATAAATTTCTTGCAGTAAGCTGCTTTTGCCTAGCCTAGAAATCTAGACGCACCCTAGTGGCAGCAAATATAATTTGCAGCGAGGGTCAGTCTAGCAACTCTCCGTTGGCTTGCGAGCTGGAAAAAACGAATTCTGGTCAGGCCAATCACATCGTGTATAGAGTCGGTGGGCGGGCATAACGTAATTACCGGAAAACATAGAAGGTGGTTGCTGCTGCTGGCGAACAGCTGTCTTTCTAATTGGCTTTGGTCGCGACTCTGGAAGACTTAGAGTTAAGCTTTCTTTGAGAAAAGAACAAAGAACGGCACTGAAATCATTCTTACAAAAGGAACATGTGTTCATAGTTTTGCCGACCGGGATACTTCGTTGCTCTGGTTGGTTGTAGCGCTGTCTTATTGCGTGCAGAGGGAATTTGAAAGATGGTGAGTTCCCAGATCCAACATCTTGATGTGGGCTTGGCTTGTCAGGCTAGCTTTTGCCCACAGTTACATGAAAGTAATCATACGATACCTGTACAGTGGGTGGAATGATGCAATTTTCTATTTACAAAAATAAAATGTTTGATTCTTAAAGTATTTCCCACAGAGAATCAGACAATGTAGGCCACTGTCTGCCACTTATTATTAACATGTTCAAGCCTCAAAAAAATTGTACCTCGTTAAGTTGGGAAATAGGGTATATATTTTTTTTACCTGGGTTTCGAAAACTTGAAATATAGGCTGTACATTTTGTGTTATTGTAGGAAGCAGTAAGCACACCATTGCTGGACTGACAACTCGCTAACTAGCAAATATTAACAAATGTGATATTACGATACTATACAATCTGATCATAGCTCTGGTCTGAGATGTGCATTCACCTGTTGGTAAGAAAGGCCATTCATGGGCTTGGTCTCAAGAATGTTATGTTGATGAGTACTGATTCAGTCTGACAGAGCAATATTTATTGTAGTTTGTTGCACTGAAAAGGGAAATACATTATATTGATTATATTATGTTTGAGAGAACAGTAACCCATAGCTGTATTTTATTAAGGCTGACGTTTATGCAGTGGTCAAAGTTTCGGATTTCCAAATGTATTATAAAACATTTGGGCTGGTTTGAGTTCTGTTCCTTTGCGCCTCGTCTGTGTTACAAATGACACACTATTTTAAATTTACTGCTATAATTTTGTCAGAACCCATAGGGATTAGTGTGTTATTTTGGACACAACCTGTTTCTACCTACTGTAACAGAAGTTAATGAGATGGTAATCTAGACCTGGGGTAAATGCCACTCACACACATCAGTCACATCCCTGTAGACATATCACCTCACAAAACCCTTTGCAAGTTATAATTAAATCCCTCAAACAATTTAAAAGACAGATGATAGTGTTACAAGGTCAGTATTCATGAATTGGAATTTGAGATCAACAAGCTTTAAACTGCTCAGTGATGAGAAAGATCCTTCAGCTCAAGACTGGGATGTCCATTTGAGAACTTGAGTGTTCTTTTTACTAAAATTAATGGTCAGATGAGTATTGTACTTGAAAGTAAAGAAGAGATCTTAAAAGGAAGAGGCTCTCAGGTCTTTTCAATAGTATTATATCATCAGTGATACACTGCACAAATAACGTGGTCACGTCTCATGATGTCGGGATGGTACTGTGCAATTATTGAGACAGAAAAGCATTGTAACCTAAAGCTACACTGTGTATTTCTTTGAGTTGATTCTTAGCAAAAAACCCTTTATTCTTTCAAAAATATGTGCTCATTCATGTGTAATTACTTCCACCTAATAATCAAAGTATTTTTGTAAGCGTAGAATCTTCCATTCACAATACATACAATGGTGCCGCTCGAATTGCGGCAGCCATGTTACGCCTCCATCTTTAAAATACATTAGCTAAAGAGGGACATACCTAGAAATTCAAGCACGGCCTTTCGCGCTTTTACACTAGTGGCACCGTGACGAATGTCAGGGGGGGATTACTCACGACTGCCTGCAAATTTCAAAGTCTGTTGAAGATGTAAGATCATGCCTATTCTCGAGGACATGTAATGGCAGCGCTGGCTCAGGCTGTACATAAGGCAAGAACGTTCGCCTGGTAACACAAACTGGGATTTTTCGTTTCAAAATAATAGCGCTCGTGGTTCCTTGCAATAATCATTGTTTATTCATTGCATAGGTAGTGTCCATGTTCATGTTTTGCTAAAATTAGTATTCTGTTGGAATAAAACAGACTCTAGTGAATGTTTTTCAAATGTAATCATGTTTTCACATGAGACACTGACTATTTATTCAATCAAATTGTGTGTAAAACATATTTGTTACTTTTATTAATAAAACATGTTAAATTATTCTTTTTGCTATCACATGCTCTTATTGTTTCTTTACACACAATACAATTGCATTTGGTTACAATTCACATGCTGTGTAGTGAATTAACAATTATTATTGCAATATATCAAAACAAGCGCTGTTGTTTTGAAAGAAAAAACGAATATCCACGTTCACGTTGCTGGTATAATAACAGAGGGGCTTCAGTTGCTTGTCATATACAGTTTAACCACTAGATGGAGCAGATCCTACACAATGCAGCTTTAAACAAATACGGTACTGTGAGTTTCTAGTATATATTCTCAACTTTATTTTAGTTATTGCTCTACATACATTTGTTTCCTCATTTACAAATAACACTTACTTTACATACTGTAGTACACACATTTGAGGGTACTGAAATTATTTGGAAAGATTAATTTAATGTCCAAATTAACCTCTTAAGGATCGGGCTCTGATTGTGAAATTCTGACAAAAAACATACCCAAAGTTAATGTAACGATTCCCAGTTCCCCTTTCCTGGACACTGCCACTTCCCTATTCCATCCCGCTCAGAACTACAGTTCCCATTCACCAGTTCTACTTCCTGTGGACTACAGCTTCCCTAGTCATGCTTCCTCAGAACTACAGTTCCCATACCCGGACTCAATTATCATGATTCACCACACCTGCTCACTCCATTTTGTATATAAG
>JACXGM010020053.1:0-12631 GCA_016801145.1 Umbra pygmaea | reverse complement strand
TGCGCCACCCCCCCACCTCCGGCCGCTCCATCCAAAGTCCCGGGCCGAATTTCTGTCCTTGTCCATCCCTGTCCACAATGCAATAATATGTTTTACAACCATATGCACAAATCTCTATACACTATGTCTAAATCTAAATATATTTCTACAATTAATGTCCATACAGAACAAACTTGAATTAAGCAGAACACATTCAGAAGACAATGGTATGTATATGAAACACTTTTATTTCGGATCAGAGCGACCATTGATTCAACACAAGACTCCAGGATTAATCTTAGCCTGGCTGTTAGCCTGCTCGGAACAAGGCTAACTGCAAAGAATAAATCTCCATGGTTACTTGGCTGGGTTTGATTCAACCAGCTTTTGTGCAACCAAGTCAAGGCTAAAAAGTAATCCAGGATAACTTGAATATCCTCGCTTAATCCCTTATCTTGGTTTTGTGCAATACCACCTGGGGGGTATTACAGAAAGCAGGTTGTGACATAACGGGAAAAATTTAAGGGTAAGGAAGCGGATAACCTCAGCTTTCGGTTCCAAAATTGGAGGTAACATTCAGAGTACGTATGTTGCCATAGCAACTCACTCTCTGAACAAAACCTGCTCTGGTGCATGTTATGTTCCAGGGATAGTTTGTTTCAGAGAGGTGACGGAGCATGGCGTGCCCTTTTGAAGATGACATAGTGGATGTCGACGCACACATAATACAAAATATTTTCTGCCGTGAGAGGGTGATAAGACCACGTATCAATGTGCTTTCATATCCAAATGAATATTTGCTGGAGAGTTTCCGTTTTACACAAGATTTATTAATTTATTTAACAAATCTTTTAAAACCACACATATCAAACGTGACACATCGCGGATTAGCGCTTATAACACATAGCGCAGTTTGTACATTGCCCTTCGTTTTTTGCGACGGGAAGTTTTTTGTATTGCAAAGGCGATCCAGAGCATACAAAAGGCAGGGCTGTTCGTACAGTATGTCTTGCAATCAAACGCCGTTCCTACACACTTTAGTGGAGTTCCCTGGTCTTACACCACTGACAGATATTAAAGAGGAATTCCACAGTGGCAGGTTTGTACTTTCTATGATATTCAATGAGAGATGATTGTAGTTACATGTACATGGCTCTAGGTAATCTATCCATATACTGTGTAAATCCACAGCCATTCTAAAATATTTGTCATTTTTATAACTTTCAATATCAGGGTTCCCAAATGGAATTGGGTGCATTAATGTAACCTACATTCCTATTCAAGCTCCTTCAGTCAATGAAGGAGACTATGTTAATAGGCAGTCAATCCATAGCATCAATGTGCAGGTAACAATAGATTTTTGGGTGCTAAATCTTTGGGTGTTTAAACCTAAATCCCTCTCATTACTGGTCCCCACTAACTAGGTACAATGTGATGCAACCCACCTCATCAGTAAAGTCAAATGAACAGGGTCTGTACATGATGCCAGAATGTTGTGCCACACAATCTCAACAGGGTATGTTTTGCCTTACACAATGTTTTATTCTTATTATAATTTCATTTCTGTAACTATACACCTTAACTACCATTATAGGACAGTTTAGTGGTTACTTGCTGGATGACAGAGGGTAGTTTGCCTGCCCTGCTCTCCAAACTAAGATATTAGGGATGTGATCAACTGGTCTCTAAACACAATTGACACCATATTCTCGACGAGAAGCTTGGGTTCGGGGGATCCTGACTGCCCTGCTGGAACGTTCGCAGCTGGCTACACGATGGATGCATGGGAGAAGTGGTGGGTTGTGTGTCTGGCGGCTATTTTTGTGGAGGACATTGAAGATATCTACTTATTCTGAACCATGATAACAGGTCTTCTGCTGAAGGAATTAGGCATTGCCCTGGTTTATCGAGGAACTAAGAAGACAGTGACAGCTGTCCAAAGCCCCACAAGGCTGCCCGTAATGATTGAAGCAGCAGGCAGAGCTGTCTGCACTCAGACTGGGTCTATGAACCACACTATGGATTACATCATGGAGAAGCTCACAGCTTTGCAAAGGCAAATGGATTGTTTTAGAGACCAAAATGGACCAGCCGTGTAAATTGGAATGCGGCTGCCCACGTCAAGACTAAACAATCTTATCTATTTTGGCTCCCCTCAATCAGCACTGGCCAAGGCCGCTGTTGGAATAACAACTCCCCCGGAAAAGCACTGCAGTGAGCCGCTCTTGCGTTTATTCCCCCATCACCAGACACCTGGGGCCTCATTTATAAATGTGGCGAACGCACAAAAGAAGACGTACACAGCTCTCTATGCAATAATTGGGATTTATAAAAAGCAAACCTGACAGGAAAATGTGCGGTCCTTCACGGCAACTCTGATACTCTGATCTCTCCCATGCGTACGCACAAAAACGGGTGAAATGAGAAATGGCGACATCGCCGGCAGATGGGTGAACACGTGAAACTGTCTGAAACTGCAGACCGTTGTGTACCTAAACGAAATCGAAATGCTGCCTCTCATAAGTAATATGAACATTTCACACAGCCATTCTCACAATCAACAGCCTGTGGTGAAATACAAATAAAGTAGAACAAGATTGTAGCCAACGTAAATGCAAATAAAGACACATTTACAAAAAGAACACTCAAATATGTTCTGTAATTATATTGGCATGTTATGTAATTCATCCTCATAAATAATACGGTAAACAGAACAAAATCATGTTTAAAACTGATATTCTTGTCGATGTCTCTGTCTGGTGGAGCAGAAAAACAAATAGATGATGATATATAGATATATAGATCGATAGACAGATAAATAGATAATAAATAGATAGTCATTATTGTCCATTGGGTAAAGTATATGTCGTCATCAGCTACAGAATCACAATGTTCATTTATATGCGTTTAGTTCGTTTCATTTTTAAATGTGTTCCATCATGACGCATGTCTTAACCATTTTGAAAGGTGCAAAAAATTCAATTTACGCAGAACTATTTCCCATTTACAACTAGATTAATACTGACATCTGTAGATTATCAGATACAGTCAAATGGATGGTTATAAAAAGCCATTCCATCGCAATGCGTATTGATGCACAATGACTGATTTTGCACTGTTAGAAGACAATAATAATAACCTAATAGTGAATTTTATTTAGTGGCACCTTTCATAATAACAGGATTTCTGGCGACTGGCACTTTCCGAAGGGAATAATAGGCTTGTTGCATCATTAGCCTACATGACGTTTCCGTACACCGCGGGTGAACAGGCATACCCAAAAGCACAATGTTTGAAAACCTATGTCCGGTTTCCCAAATGTATCAGTGCTATTGACTGCACTCATGTTGCCAAAGGGGTACCGAATGAGAAAGAAAATGCTGTCATTAACCATAAGCATTTTTTTATGGCTGCAGGACTGGATGGCTGCTTGCCTGTGCTGGACTACCTCCATCCCCCACTCCCCACCCCTGTCGCAAGTTTTGTCCATATTGTAGAGTTTACTGATTATGTGCTAATGTTGCTGAGGTGTTTTTTTCCTGTTCCCACACTGTACTCCCTATAGGAGCATAGTCTGGGGGCTGCTTTTTTCTCCTCACCTCTCCTCAAAAACTCCTGTTTTTTTTCTCTGTTTTCCTGTCCTGTCTACCCTCTTGTCATACTTTTTGTATGGACAGGTTGATGGCAAGTTTTGCTGGTACTTGTGACTAAGTGACAATAAAGGCTATTACAAGTGAACCAAGTAGACCAACGAGATGGCAGGTTGGTACCAGACATGACCACAGGTCGCCTTTTATTAAGGGACAGTGCCAACTCACTGAGGGAAGGTGGACCCCCGCCTGTTTTGCGGGCCTTAGACTTCTTTCTATTGGCTAAAAAGAAAATTAAATTACATTTAAATACTAAATTTCATGGCTTCAGTAACAGTTATAGTAAGGTCAGAAAATATTGCCATGTTGGAGACTGTTTTTATGTTTCATTTTGACTTGCATGGCTCACAGTTCTTAGCTTAAGAAGGATTACACTTGATAAAATGAGAAGCCAATAACCTATATTACTAGCCAAATATGTACATTACTACAGTAATATTAAGACATTTATGGAGGGCAAAAAGTTAATGCTTGTCTATTTTTAGAACATGCCCAAATTATTTTTGCATTACAATGAAAGGGATAAATAGCCTGTTCATCATTTTATAAACTCACATATTTCTGTCTGTTATTTTTTGCCAAACCAACTCTCTTTCTTTTGCTGATATTGCCTTTTTAGTTATAGTGGGCTTGTAGTCTTCATAAGCAAGCATTAAAACCTCCAACTCACTTTCACTGAAATACGTAACTCGCTTTTTCTCCCTGGATTTCCATGGCAACTCCTGATATCGGTGATCCATTGAAAATGTATTTTTGTACTCGACATGTGTGCGCAATAACTCTGGGTTACCAATAGGAGGTTGTTTGAACTAACTCTTCATAGGTGTTTTGGAACCGACATACCCAGAGTAAGCAAGTTTCGGGTTAATCAACCAAGAGTTCAGGGCATATGTGACGGTAAGTTAACCTTGGGGGTATTCTTCGTACGTCGCTTAATACATCCGAGATCAAATGACACATCCAAGATCTGGCTAATTTAGTTCTTCAAACACACCTGCCGTTTACGATTAGTATCGCTGGTTTGAGTCATCTGAGATGATTACGCGTACGCGCGTTGGCATAAAAGGGGAGATGTATTGATAGTAGAAACGCTGATCAGCTACACTGCTATTGGCTGCTCATCATGGCCAAAGAGCACGCCCAGTTTTTTTCTGCAGCAGAGCAACGGTTATTGCTTGAAGGTTACGAGGAATTTGAAAGTTTGATTAAAACACGGAATTTGAAAGTTTGATTAAAATGGAAGGGAACACCTCAAAGTCTGCAAAAACCAGGAGAGTGGGCTGGCAAAAAGTAGCAGACAGATTACAGTTTTTCCCGATTGCTAAAACACTAAAAGTGAATGCCCAGACCAAAGCGTCGAAACCATTACGTTTGCATGCATTTGGTACACTCAGGCACCAAATGAATTAACACAATGTCGGCATGGCACCGTAAACAATTCTGTAACACACGGTGCAAAACACTACACACATCGTGCATGTGTTACACACATTGGCCAATGATGAAACACTCTGCAGTCAGCACATCCATTCAATGGTTAAAACACACACGACATTAGCAACACCCCCGCACACACAGTAAAACACTTAACCTGTAACTGAACACCAATCAGTCATTATACATATAATTCAGGTATGAGCACCTGTCGTGAGACAATCATGAATATGGAGGCTGAAGGACCAAGCGGAAGGAGAAGATGAGAAAAAGACGGGAAGAGGGAGAGGAGAACGAGGAAGAGACGGGGAAGAGGGAGAGGAGATAAAGGAAGAGACTCTGGTAAAAACCAGACATCGGGACTGAAACTTCATCGGCCAAAGGGCCATCGAGAACGTCGCGGGCAGTGCAGGGGCAACATCACCATGTGTGACGCCATTAATGGTCAGGGGGTCCTCCATCACCATGCCACCCTGGGTCCCTACACAACACTGCACACATACTAACATTTCTGCATGCACTACATGCCGCGGTCACATAGGACCCACCAGGGCAGCCCATGTTTGTTGTCATCTGCAATAATGTCAGTTTCCACCGGACTGCTCTGGTCCGGGACTGGTTCGCCAACCAAAACCATTTCATAGTGCTGAACCTGCCCCCTTATTCCCCGTTCCTCAACACGATCAAGGAATTATTTTCGGCATGGCGGTGGAAGGTCTATGACTGCCTACTACATGCAAGCGTGCCACTCCTGCGAGCAATGGAGGCTTGCAGAGACATCGAGGGGGGGTTGATCCACGGGTGGATACACCATGCCCGGCGATATTTTCCCTATTGCCTGGCGAGGGAGAACATTGCCTGTGATGTGGATGAGGTGACGTGGCACGACCCCAATCGACAGAGTGATCCCTGACTTGTAATGGGAGTTGTTGTGCTACCTGTACAATTTATCACAGAGGCTTGGTTGCGGGAATAAAAATGATTTAAAAACTACAAATGACAGAAGTGTCTTGAGTAAAGTTGACCAGTGCGTTGTGTCTGTTTGACTGTTTATTGATCATTTGCATGTGTGTTCCCTATCGATCTGAAGACGGCCTTTTGAAGTCAGAGTGTTAAGTTTTGATTGCACAATGGCAGTTTTGACATGGCAGTCAGATGTTAATATCCAAGTGTTGTGTAAAGAATTCTTGTGTGTTTAGTTTTGACACGATGAGCCAAATTTAGCATTTTGTGGTTAGCAATTAGAAAAAAATGTAAATATATCTTGTCTCTGGTGTGGAAGCTTGGAGTGTTGTATGCAAATAAATAGTGAATAAGAACCAATTACAGCACAAGCACATCTTCTAAGCAAATACTGTAATTACAATATGCTCATGTCCAGACCAGTGTGTTACACCTCTCCCTGGAGTCACATCAGCCAGTTTGGGAAAAGATTGTTTAGTGTTGATTTTCCATACAGTATACAGTGTTAACTGAGGTGTTAAATTAACATTGGTAATTGCATGTTATTATATCTGTTACCTTCGAATCACCTTATTGCCCCAGTATTACATCTTATTACTGTGATGAATTACCCAGTTATTACTTTGGTGTTACTACCTATGCATTACCATTTCATTATCACACTGTTACCCCACTGTTACCATCTTATTACCGTGCTGTAATGTAAAGTGCTACCAATATTCTTTTTCATCTATTGCTTTCACAATATTATTAACAACTCACATAGTTGCTGTAATAGTGCTTTGCCCAGGTCTAAATCTGGATTGAAATTTCTATACAATTTTGTGCTAAAAAAGCCTGAAGCTGTGCACCTACCAGAGAATCAACACTTTTGCTAAGCAGGATCATTTTGAAATTGTACAATAGTTATCCAGTTGACTAGTGTCACCACTCTTGTGTAAAGGCTGCACATGGGGAGATTTCCATACCTTTGGAATAATTCCAGTAGTTAAAGTTAAATAAAAAATATGCATCAGAGCTTCAGAAATCAGTGGTAAAGAACTAACCAGCAATTCTGGGTTAAGTTTATCCACCCCTGCTACAATCTTGGTATTAAGACCTAACATAGCATCAAGTACGTCATTTACAGAGAAGAGACCCTGTCTTTCACCAACTGAATTTTCTTTTTAGTGAGACTCAACCTTTCGTACAAGCCTTACGGAGAGGTTTCTCAGTTGTTTAAAAGTTTGCCAGTCAGATATTGATGCTGAGTGTCTGGCTTTGGCCCATGCCACATTTCTTTTATACATTGCATCAGAGATTTCATGACTAAACCAAGGATTGGATCTGTTTTTTATCCTAATTCTTATACAGTATATACAGCATGTTTATCCGTAATGGAGTTAAAAACACTACAGACATACTTTAGTGCTTGCTCAGCAGTTGGCATGCTTGAGATGCAGTCAAGCGTACATAGAGAGAGGTCTTGCAAAAAATCATAATTTCTAAAGTTTCTTTTAGTCATAATGATTTGAACTGTGATTTCTGACACTGACAAATACAATAGAGCAATGGTCACTAATACCTAGAGGCACTACAACATCTGACAAATAGTTTTCAGGTTCATTTGTCAATATGTAATCAATAATTGTGGACCTAGAATAATCCTTTAGATTCGCTGAGACATGTTTTAACCTACAAACAATTCCTTCATATGGTTTGAGTCACGAGTTAACCAATCAAGATTAAAGACGCCCAGGACAATTACTTCAGATGACATATTGGATGCTAGTAGGTCAGTTAATTGGGTTATCAAACCTTTCATTTTGGTATGTATTTTTTTTAAAGTATACTTCAAATATAATTGAACATATTTAATTCATACTTGTGGTTAAATATAAATTTACTAGAAGTATAATACTGGAGTATAATTTAAGTATATAAACATTGTTTGGGGGGCTCCATGTGGCATAGTGAGTATTAGTCAGGAAAGCGACTTGTTCTTCGGGGCATTCCCGGGGATTCCGGTGTTATACTTCACAACGCTATTTGTCTCTCCCGTTTTCTCGTCGACATGCATGATAAGTAAAATAAGGTTTTACACAATGCTTACAAATTTATACTGTACATAATTAAATATTTTTATCTGTCACCCTTTGTGCTGCATCTCAGGGAGAAAACATAAAAAAATACATGACTAGATCTTTGAGTTCATAATCCCATACCAATCGTTTTGAAAACGACTGTTGTGTTCCATCATTTGTCTACTGTACTGTAGGTCTGTTCAGCCAAGTTGTTGCTAACAAGTGACAGTATATGAATGGACCAAGTGAAGCCAATTCAAGCCAATTCAAAGCACTTTTTCAGTGGTAGCCGAACGTACTGCGTAGCCTCAAGATGAGCGTGATGACGTAGATGTGACGTGCACTGAAAGAAATTATTTTTTGGGTGAGAAAAAATTATATACATTTCTGGTGAAATTCCACTTAAAAAAATTGGCTTGCCTTTGTACCTGAAAATATTGGATTGATTTCACACTTAAACCCCATAAATAAGATTAGCGTTTATGCATCAGGAGTGTAAGTAAATACTAATTGAAATTTTGCACTTAAATTGAACTGAAATCAGAAACACCTAGAAAGCAGGAAGTTCCCTGACGATTCTTCTTCCTGTTCCCTGGATTTATGAAGTAAGTGTTTCCAACTCAATGCACATTATACATGTTTATAATAGCTTTCACCAATATAATTGTTTTGTCAATATGATGTTAGAGTAGAATTCTGTGACAGAATAAGTTTAAATAGCGAATGCAACTTGCGTTAGTCATTGCAAGCATAACGTTTTTTTGTGTTTTAAAACATAACAGCTAGCTATGTTTGCATGCCTATTAGGCACAATCTCTGCGAATAAGGTGCCAATGCCAGAAACTTGTGCATTTTTAAGGTATGCAGATTTAGCAGTTACAGTAGGTGTACAGAGCTTGCAATTGAATCCCCAGTTTTAGACCAGTAACTGTTGTGCCAAGATGTAGGCTCTGTTTCACAAATTGTCAAAATGTTTATAAAAACAGCTTAGAACAGTGGTCCTCAAACCCTTTCATGGAGGGCCTAGTGTATGCTGGTTTTTGGTCTTTCCCTTCAATTAGAGCCAAATTAGGACCTAGACTGCCAGGTGAGGGGAGATCCTAACCAATTAGTGAGCTACTCCATCAGGCTTGTACAAACCTGCATTCACTAGGCCCTTCATGGAAGGGTTTGAGGACCACCGGCCTAAAACATAGACTTATTTCATTTATATCATCATTTTTCAGGGGGAATTGACATTTTTGACGGAATACAGACCAGAGATTAAATTATGATGTAGTCATGAAGAGGGAACTGTTGAGGAACTGAATCAGTCAGAAAAGAGCAAGGAAAAACAAGGAATAGTTAAGAGTGAAAGACAAGAGGAGAGTCCGGCCAAACATTTACATCCACACACAATATGAGCTGGTCATGCAAAACATGTAAATTCACCACATCAAAACGTTTACAACTGCTAAAGCATTACAGATTGAAGCATGGCCATTGGGGTTGAACCCAGTCACTACCCTGCCTATATGCCGAATGCTCTTGCACATTCAAGACTTGGAGTGCACTTTCCACGCATTTGTGTAGGCATCACAGCACGTCCATAGATTTAAACCACATCCAGTCTTTCTTATGTCTAGTTTGTAATTCATGCAGTTTCCACTCAGAAAAGCAATATTTTGAACACCTTGGGGGCCATTTGAGAAAGTATGAAACTGTGCAATGTGTTTTCAAAAATTGTGATTACAGCACAAATATCCACTCAACGTTTGCTTCTCATAGAAGTAGGGCTGGGCAATATTTCAATATTTATCGTTATCGAGTTTTTTTTAAATAATATCGAGAAGCATATCCCATATCGACATATCGCGATAACAGCTGGTTTTGTTCTGAAACAAAGAAACATCCAACAAATGAGGAATATTTCATATTGCTTCTAGTCCAGTTTTACCTGACAATTCTAAACAGAAATATAACCAGGTCAATCAATACATTTTCTATGTATTGTTTTATTTGTTTATAGAGCAGACTTGATTTAATCAAGTCACAGCAGGTCCTATATATATTTAAATATATCGTCAGGCATATCGTATCGAAAAAAATATCTATTTTATATTGTGATATAATTTTTTAGCCATATCGCCCAGCCCTACATAGAAGCAGGAAACATAATCTCCACTCGATTGAAGATTTCAAGACAACAATCCTTCAAAAATATCAGAGGCAAAGTCCTGAAAAAAGTGACTCAATTGAAAGTGAAAACAATGTTGAGCCTCTTGTTGAGGAAGATGAGGATATAACTAAGGTCATTGTTAATAAACTAGGGGGCCTCTTCCCTAAATTAGAAAGTATTTTCAATGTTTCGAACAGATGCATAGAGGAAATTGTTGAGGAGTTCCAATTCATAACATGCTCAGCATTAGGCCCGGTTATTAAAGATATTGTGCAGACATCTTTGAGAAAGCACAATTACAATATTGATGATACTGTAGTATCGGAATTGGTGGAAAATCTTTGCCAATTGAACCCTGTAAGTGCAGCTTTGAAGGCAAGGCAAGGCAAGTTTATTTATATAGCACATTTCATACACAATGGCAATTCAAGGTGCTTTACATAAACAGGCAAACATAAAAATTTAAAACAGATAAAATTAAAGCAATTAAAATAAAAGTGAAAAACAGTTAGAAAAATAGTACAGTTTAAGAAATTAAAGAGACTGAACGAACCATATAAAATATAGTGCAATCGGTTCGTACTTAGCACAGAGTTCATTCAGTAAAAGCGTAGATAAACAGATGTGTTTTGAGTTTGGATTTAAAGGTGACTACTGTTGGAGCACATCTGGGGCCTCATTTATAAAACTTTGCGGTGGATTTGCGCCAGAAGTGGCGTACGGACTAAATATAGGACGTGCGTACGCAAAGAAATATTCAGATTTATAAAACCATGCGCACGCACGTCCTACGCTGTTTTCCCTTTATAAATCACAATCAACTCTAATACGTGGCGCAGCTTTTGCGGATACATGTCACGCCCATAATTGTCCATAAATAGTCAGTGAAACTCCCCGAAATTATTTAAGATTGAGAAATCATGGCATACACAGTAGTGAGGAAAACCAAAAAAGCAACTTCACTCAATGTCAAGTAGAAAATATTGTTGGCGAGGTGGAAAAGAGGAGGAAAATGTTGTTTTATGCGTACAGTGTGCCTATTACGAACGGCGAAAATGCATTGGAGTGGCAAAAGGTTGCAGACGCTGTGAATGCCGTGGTCGAAATAAAAAAAGTGGTCAGATATCAGTCAATGTCGAAAAGCGTCTATAGCGCTTCATCGCAAAAGTGTCTGCCACGGGTGGGGGAAATGGGTAACATTAGAGCAACATGTCTGAATCACAATTTATTTGGACATTGGTGGAATGAAAATGCTTTCGATTAATTAAAGCATTCTCATTCGGTCTACTTAAGGCAACATGAGTGCAGTCAAAAGCATCGATTACATTTGGGATACCAGACATAGCTGAAAATTCTGCTTTTTGATTGCCTGTTCACAACTTCATGTACTTATGCGCCAAGCCTATTATACCGACTAACACGTCTCGCATAACTCGGCTGAGATATCCCTCACTTGTCAGTAAATTCCATCTGGAAAGTGCAACGTCGTCAGAAATCCTGTTATGAGTGATATGAAAGGCGCCGATAAATAATATTCATTATTAGGCTATTATTATAATTATAATTATTATCTTCTAACATTGCAAGGTCAGCTATTGTGCGTCATTACGCATTTTGATGGCATGGCTTTTTATAACCATCCATTTGATTGTATCTGATAATCTACAGATGTATTAATCTAGTTGTAAATGTAAAATAGTTCTGCACAAATAGAAAATCTTGAACCTTTCAAAATCGTTAAGACATTCATCACGATGGAATACATTTAAAAATTAAACAAACTAAATGCATATAAATGAACACTATGTTTTTGTATGTTATTACGACATTTATACTATGAAAACAATATTCCCCAATTGACAATAAAGACTATCTATTTATTATCTATCTCATCATCATCTATTTATCTTGACCTGGGGAATGCGGCACCTGTAGCCAATTTCCTGCACATGGCTGTGCACGGTGGCTCTGGATGTTTGTACTCCAGACTCAGTCCACTGCTTCCGCAGGTCATCCAAGGTCTGGAATCGGTCCTTCTCCACAATCTTCCTCAGGGTCCGGTCACCTCTTGTCGTTGTGCAGCGTTTTTTGCCACACTTTTTCCTTCCCACAGACCTCCCACTGAGGTGCCTTGATACAGCACTCTGGGAACACCCTGTTTGTTCAGAAAATTTTTTCTGTGTCCTACCCTCTTGCTTGAGGGTGTCAATGATGGCCTTCTGGACAGCAGTCAGGTTGGCAGTCTTACCCATGATTGCGGTTTTGAGTAATGAAACAGGCTGGGAGTTTTTAAAAGCCTCAGGAATCTTTTGCAGGTGTTTAGAGTTAATTAGTTGATTCAGATGATTAGGTTAATAGCTCGTTTAGAGACCCTTTTCATGATA
>JACXGM010020052.1:0-18140 GCA_016801145.1 Umbra pygmaea | reverse complement strand
AATTAATAACCACGGTCGTGACATCTCGTATCTAGATCGCAATTGTTAGGTTTAGTGAAGCCATGTAATGCAAGGAAATCTAGGCCATGTTGAACATAGCTTCGTAGTATAGGCCTCTGTTATGTAGAGAAAAATCGATGTGGCACACCAAGTTTTTTAGATGCACACCCAAATATTTTTTTCTGGCTACGCTACTGATGTGTACATGTTGTTGAAATCAAAAGATGGAGTTAAAATTGGGGCTACACATTTTACTAAAGCAGAAAATACAGGCACATGAGAAAGCCCCAAAAGCAGGAACTCTGTTTTTTATTGCACGTGCTCAGAACCGGCCATAGCTATACGCAAGAACCGTTCGCCTGGCGATGCCAGCAACATAAACACTGATTTTAGTTTTTCTAAATAATAGCGGTCGTTTTAAGGCATTACAAATATCATTGTTAATTCATTACAAAGCTGGTAAATTGTAACCAAATGCAATAGGAGTGTGTGATAGCAAAAATTTAACATGTTTTAATAACTTTTTATTAAAAAACAGTAATAAATATGTTGTAGCCTGCACACAATTTGATTAAATGATTGATATTTTGTATTAACAGGGAGACCAGGGGAGCGTTGGTGATAACCTGTGGTCACTCCTGGACAACAGAGTCAGTGACACCAGGATAATACAGAGTGCTAGTGCCAATGCTATGGTTGAAGTTCAGCATTTCCTAGCAGATGCATACAGTGCCTTGCGAAAGTATTCAGCCCCCTTGAACTTTTCGACCTTTTGCCACATTTCCGGCTTTAAACATAAAGACGCTTTTATCTTGGCCAGGTCGCCGTCTCAAATGAGAAAATGTTCTCAACGTGCCCACCTGGTTAAATAAAGGTTAAATAAAAAATAAAAATAAAGATATGAAACTAATTTTTTGTGAAGAATCAACAACAAGTGGGACACAATCATGAAGTGGAACGAAATTTATTGGATATTTCAAACTTTTTTAACAAATAAATAACGGAAAAATTGGGGGTGCAAAAATAATTATTATATAAGTTATTGCTTTGTAGCGCCACCTTTTGCTGCGATTACAGCTATAAGTCGCTTGGGGTATGTCTCTATCAGTTTTGCACATCAAGAGACTGAAATTTTTGCCCATTTCTCCTTGCAAAACAGCTCGAGCTCAGTGAGGTTGGATGGAGAGCGTTTGTGAACAGCAGTTTTCAGTTCTTTCCACAGATTCTCGATTGGATTCAGGTCTGGACTTTGACTAAGCCATTCTAACACCTGGATATGTTTATTTGTGAACCATTCCATTGCAGATTTTGCTTTACGTTTTGGATCATAGTCTTGTTGGAAAACAAATCTCCGTCCCAGTCTCAGGTCTTTTGCAGACTTCATCAGGTTCTTCCAAAACGGTCCTGTATTTGGCTCCATCCATCTTCCCATCCATTTAAGCCATCTTCCCTGTCCCTGCTGAAGAGAAGCAGGCCCAAAACATGATGCTGCCACCAGCATGTTTGACAGTGGGGATGTTGTGTTCAGGGTGATGAGCTGTGTTGCTTTTACACCAAACATAACGTTTGGCCGTGTTGCCAAAAAGTTCCATTTTGGTTTCATCTGACCAGAGCACCTTCTTCCACATGTTTGGTGTGTCTCCCAGGTGGCTTGTAGCAAACTTTAAACAACACTTTTTATGGATATCTTTCAGAAATGGCTTTCTTCTTTCCACTTTTCCATAAAGGCCTGATTTGTGCAGTATACGACTGATTGTTGTCCTATGGACAGACTCGCCCACCCCAGCTGTAGATCTCTGCAGTTCATCCAGAGTGATCATGGGCCTCTTGGCTGCATCTCTGATCAGTCTTCTCCTCGTATGAGCTGAAAGTTTAGAGGGACGGCCGGGTCTTGGTAGATTTGCAGTGGTCTGATACTCCTTCCGTTTCAATTTTATCGCTTGCACAGTGCTCCTTGGGATGTTTAAAGCTTGGCAAATCTTTCTGTATTCAAATCCGGCTTTAAACTTCTCCACAACAGCATCTCGGACCTGCCTGGTGTGTTCCTTGTTCTTCATGATTTTCTCTGTGCTTTCAACGGAACTATGAGACTATCACAGAGCAGGTGCATTTACACGGAGACTTGATTACACACAGGTGGATTCGATTTATCGTCATTTTGGTCAACATTGGATCATTCAGAGATCCTCACTGAACTTCTGGAGAGAGTTTGCTGCACTGAAAGTAAAGGGGCTGAATAATTTTGCTCGCCCAATTCGTCAGTTTTTTATTTGTTAAAAAAGTTTTAAATATCTAATAAATTTCATTCCACTTCAAGATTGTGTCCCACTTGTTGTTGCTTCTTCACAAAAATTATAGTTTTATATCTTTATGTTTGAAGTCGGAAATGTGGCAAAAGGTCGAAATGTTCAAGGGGGCCGAATACTTTCGCAAGGCACTGTACCTGGCAAGAGTGGAAGACCCATTGGTGAACTGGGCCAAAAATGCAGGGGTCTTCCCTCACCTATATAAACTTGCAATGGTCCATTTAGCCATCCGTAAAACTTCTGTGCCCTGCGAGATAATTTTTTCAAAGGCTGGCCAGGTGGTAAGACAAAAAAGGAATCGCCTGAGCCCTGCCAATGTGGAAAAAATATTGTTTCTATATAAAGTGCCCAAGGACAATACACCAATTGGCTCAGTCGGGAATCAAACCTGCAAACTTTTGTTTACAAGTCTGACTCCCTAATCACTGAGCAATCTGCTCCCCGCTATTGCGCAAGCACTACTTCATAACACATGTACATTTTGCCTGAAGAGTTTTATTCCCAGTCTCTTTGGGGAAGTTCACATAAGTTTGATTTTTTGAAAACACAAATCAAGATGTTTGTATGACATTGTTAGGAAAGTGTTTATTCTCTCAAAAAGTTTGATTCCATTCAAAAACCCACAGTGTTCACAAATTACAATTATCAACCCGTTTCAAAACTATGTAGTTGGTGATGAAGGACGTGAATCGTTCAACACAGTGTTTGAACACCTTCACTCACGCCACAGCCCCAAACAAAACCATGGTTACCAATCATACTGCAACACATTCTTCGACCAACTAGCCCCAGCTGGGGCTATTAAACAGGTAGAGTTAATTACTTCTCCTGTTGAAGAGCCAGGCACTACAAGTGGCTGCTGACATTTGGGAGAAACAAGGACCGGAGGTGGAGGATAATGGACTGTTCACCACCAGGCTGAATATAATCTTGGCTCCTCTCTTTCCCATGGAAAGAGAGTCCAGCTCTGGTCTGGTCAGCCACCAACCAACTTAAATACTCCAAACCTCAGATGGCAGATATGGGGCATGGCTGGGGTAATTGACCAGTAGAAAAATCAACAAGTGGCAAAGCTGGCTCCATCACAGGCTCCTGTCCCTCCAGCAAAGCAACAGGCCCCCGCAAAGCCCGCTCAACTCCACGCCCCTGCATAGCCGGCTCTCCCACAGGACCGTCCTGCCAGCAACATGAGAGGCCCCTGCAAAGCCGGCTCAACTACACGCCCCTGCTCAGCCGGTTCAGCCACAGGGCCCCATTCAGCGACGCAGAGAGTCAAATTCTTTCCCAGCACCCCCAGGGGGTCCTCTGTGCACCAGAGCTGCACAAGGGGCCCTGCCTAAACCAGAGCATCAGAGCTAGACCCGGAGGCTTCATCTGTGCCCTGCTCCACCAGCTTTTCAAACTCTCCATTGCCTTCTACAAAGCCTCCAGAGGCCATCAGCAGCGCTCAGGGGGGAAACATTTCAAGAGTCTTTGGAGGGGGGATTATAAAGGACTGGGGCTAGTTGGCTGGACCAGGCAGGAGGGACCGCTCCAGGGGTGAGGAGTGACTGGCCTCAATGGCAGATGAATGGGTCACATCTGGAGTGGTCAGTGGGGGCCTCTAGTCCTGCTGATGGTCAAAGTACCGATGGTCCAGAAGCGGGGCTCACAGGCTCCTAGCAGCTCAGTATAGACCTCCTGATCCCTCCAACCCAAGATGGAGAGAGGGGTGTGGAATTCCCGGTCCCACAGAAGGGGTCCTGCTGGACAGGAAGACATGCCAGCACATCTCAGGGGCCTCGCAGGAAAAGGGGAGAGGGTCCTGGCTGTATGGCAAAACACTTTTTGGTTTTGGGTGCCTCGGGAGCAGCACCCCTTGGTGGGGGGTGATGTCATGGTATGGGTGGAGCATGGCTACTACCCGGAGCTCACAGACAGTTACTGCTGCCTCAATTTGAACTGTGTGTGAGTTCATTGTTACAGCCGTTTATGTTTGCACTGATTAGCTGATTACTCAGGTAGCGTATTTAAGCCTGCGTATTAAAGTGTCAGTCATTGTTGATACATTTGTGTATACCACAGGGCAAGCATCTGGTTTGGCAAAGTGACGCAAATGCAGCTGGGGGCGATACGTCTGGTGTCAAAAGAGCTTGGTTTCTGTAGTAGTCTATGAAAATGAGGGACATTTCTCACTTGATTTATTACCTCAGTAAACATTTTTATAATGACTATATGGTCTCAATCGCTAGATTTAAGCCTTCTGCAATACATAATAATGTTAATTTTTTTATGTTTTAAAAAAACTATGTAATTTAGGAGAATGTCTGAGATGTAGGTTTGGCCAGGGAGAAGTGGGGGGAGGGAAGGGGATGAATGAGCCAATTGAAAGCTGGGGATGATTAGGTTGGTGTGATGGTATGAAGGACAGGTTCTAAATGTGTCCAGGATACTGGGTTCAACACTACTACACTAATGATAGGTTCTGTAATAACTAAAGTGACCACAGTCAGGACACCACATTTATGATCCAAAAGATGTCTGTATGTAATTTGCCACTGGAGAGTTTAGATTTGATCTAACAGGCATTAGCACAATGATTGAAATTTGGCTTAAAAAAACAACCTCTAAATTCCATCAAAATGCAGGCAGAAAAATAAACATTGTATTCTTTAGTTAAAGATGCAGTCTGTGATTTTGGCCACTGGTTATAAAAGTGGTGCTATTAAACTAAACAGGGTCCGCGAAAATGATGTACTATGTCTTGTATTTATCCTGTCAAAACTGTCAAAACCATCATATTTAAACACATTGTTTATGCACATACAAACAGCATATTTCACAATCAGAATTAAATTATGAGATTGTTATTAGCAAAAGCCCCAGAATGTATCTTTAATCTTACTATGGGAAAGTACGCTACATACTGTAGGCCTCCACAGCCAAGTGTGCTTTAACATTTGGTTTTGGGAATCAATTTCAGGAACTAAATTGTGGCCTTTCGTTGCTTTTTCTGGATCATCAAAATATGGTAGGATAGCATGCATCTCAACTATTACCTGAAAGGAAAACTCTTAGAAATAAAGATTAACAAATGGTTGTTGACTGCAATAAATCACTTGGTTACAAAAAAATTTGGAGAATTACTGATCTTGAATATATCTAGGGTGGGCAGGAACCGGTTTGCAAATATCTGTGGTGCCTAACATGCAGGGGGTACATCTATATGGGGGGCCAAACAAATCTAGACTTTGAGTCAATGTGGGTTCCCTGTGGTCATCGGGTCCCAGTATGCTTGAACTGCTGGACCTTACGCCTCCATACAAATGGCAATACATAAAAATAAGGAAAATTATAAATTTGTGCAAATAAAACATTTTGTCCAGTGTCTCTCCTGTGGTGAACTGAATGCCAAGATGTAGACTGAGACTGATTGGCTCATTTTGTGACTCATTAGTCATTACTCAATTGGCTTTAGGGTCACACATGCCATTGTGTCTAAACTTTAAACCAATAAAAACATTTCCCTTCCAATCAACAACAGCAGTGCATCGATGGGAGGCTAAGGAGGAAGTGCTACACTGGTGATTTGAGAACACTTGGCTTTTCTACACCCTCTTCCGTATAAAAGCATCTTGCAGGTAGCTATTTAGTGACGCATTACCTTTAACTTGAGAAAATCATTTGGAGACCGTGAAAATAAGCATTCCATTGTAATGGTGGCAGTGTGTCTACATTCATAAAGGGGATGAGGGCATATTACCCATTAATTATGAATGCAATTGTGTCCTCAAAAACCTGGAAAGAGCATGTCTGCCTGATTGCTAGAGTGCCTTTACTCCATTGGCTCTAAACTCAATGAGAGATGACAATCCTTATTAGAAAAACGGAGGAACGAATGGAGCTTGAATGTAAAGCCAGGTAGTGTTTGAATTTGTCCCATATACTCTACCGGTCAAAGGTTTTACAACACCCAGGGATTAAAATAAAATATATATCCAAGACACGATAAATCCTAATGATGAAACCTTTAGCTCATCCATTAGGACTAGAATGTCTGTTCAATTTAAAACCACCAGTTTCTGTCAAAGCACATTCTTTTTTTTTACCAACCAGCTCTGGTGAAAAGTACCACACTACATTGGGAGTAGAGGGCCATTTGGCACACAGAGTTTTGGGCTGGGACGATAGTGGCAAGGCTATAGAGAGGGACTGCTGGAAGCCCACCCGTTCTGCCATTTCTCCGATATCCATCAGGCAGGTGAATACCATCTTCAGTCTTTAAAATGTGCAAATAATTGTACACCCACATCGACATCGTACAGAATACACTGCATAAGAAAAAGGAGCAGATTTCCAGAAAATAAAGAAATAAACACCACACCTGTTTAAAAGACAAAGGTTTAGTTAAGATAAATGATAGTGGTTTTAAAGGCTTAGATGTCCGGCTGTGTGATAACGTATATTCAATACGTCCACATAAGGTAGTGCCCCTACTGGTTCACTGAACTACTCTCCCTCAAAGTGAGCAAAAGGAGTTGCAAGAGCATTCTGTGAGAAAGTATTACTCCTGCGTACATCACATCACATTGTCATATATTAACTCAAGCCTCAAATCAAAGTCATGTGCAAAAAGAGCAGAAAGTCAAAGACAAAATCCCTTCCTGGAATTGTTTCTGGATTAAAACAGAGGTCAGGGAAAGCGAGAGGGGGTAGACGGAGGTCAAGGTGTTTTCTGAGTGGAGTCCAGGGATGGAAAGGTGATGAAGTGAAAGCTGAACTGTATCTGTGGAGAAGGTTCAATGACATTTCCTAAAGGCCTGTGGAGAGAGATTTACTGACCGAGCAGCAAACCCAATTGAAAATAGTCCAAACAAATGAGGCAAGCTTCTAAAGGAACTTTAGAGTGCATCAAATCTACAAGACATTTTGATTGATGTAAGGTTTCATCTCACATATCATCATGCGTGGGAAAAACATTTTTCTTTGTGAGAATTCAGAGGGTGGTGGGTGTAACTGACTGTCTTAATAAAACAATATTATCAGCGGAATAATCATTTTGAGGTGTTTTATATTCCACGAGCCTCCAAGCGTTTATGTACAGACCTATAATTTTCAGGCTATTTTGTCCCATATTTAAAAAGTAGATGAATGAAAAATGTCAAAACTGCCAATCACGAACGATGTATCAATGCAAACTGATCATCGTCATCTAATTATAAAATCATATCCATAATAACGTAAAACGTTTTTCGAGATTCCACTTCAATGAGAAGTGACTGATATGACTTGAGAAAGACACTGGACCCTGGATGGCATTTTATCTGTTTGACGTCTTAATGCAGGACAAAGGAAGATCGCCACTTTGATGCCCTTCATTCCATGTGTCAGACGGTCATTTTTTTTGACAATAGATGACTAGAGCGCAGTCCATTTGTTCTATTTCTAGGTGAATAGTTCTGTCCTCACAGAACCTTTACAGTGTTCACCATTCAGAGGCTGATGGGCATCTAGCCTACATCATGACGTACTAAGGACACCTGGTTTTCTTTTAAAATATACAAGGTGACCGGCCAGTTGTAAAAGTTCAATGATCTCCCAGGGGGTTTCTATGTGCTATACCAGAGTGTTTGACGTCCACGATGTGTATTGTGATCTGTTGTCATTTGTGTGTAGTTCAGGCAAAGAATACATTTTCATCCTGAATGGAAAAAAGTTAATTCTAAAGGTTTAGAGGTGGGTAAAAGAGTACTATGCTGAGTTCACCCGTTTTGGGAAGTTCACAGTTACAACCTAACTTACCTGGTAAGGGGAGTTCATTACTAACCACAACTTAGTAAGGGGAGTTTTATTACTAACCACTAACCGTAACTAATCATTTTTACTCTTTTTCATTTCATAGATCACTGGTAAGGTATGAACTTCTTTTCCCTGGTTATTTTGGTCTTAATGAGGAACTTCCAAAAAATTGTGATCTCAGCCAAGCCCAGAAAACTACTCTTACCCACCCTTATATAGGTTACAGTAATATTTCCAGAGTATTACGCACATGTTAACACACTAACGTGATTGTAATATTGATCAAGGTGGCTGACGTATGGTAAAGTGTGAATTAACCAAGTCAAATGTGCATTAGTCATGAAGTGTCATCTCACAAGGAAGAATTATAGTAAATTTACACATTCACCATTGTCTCGGAGTCACCCACACTACGTTAACCAGAACAAGCTGCAGCCCTGAATCTGCAAAGATTAGGGATAAATCAACCAATCATCATTAGTCATTTCTTATTGCATTTACTGAGTTAAAAGTGGGGAGAACATTGAGAAAAACAGAGCAATATTTTCAAGTGTGCATTACGTCTGTCACCATTATGGGCTGCGGTACAATAATGACGTTGGTCTGCCACAATCACAGATACAGGTGCTGAGCGCCTTAAAGGCCAAAATAAATCAAAAACCCATTGGTTTAGAAAATGGAGGAAGAAAGCTTTTGCAGAAAGGCTTTTATTATGACTGCAATAAAATCTTTGGTTTCCAATCTGCTTTGGTTCGCTCCAAGCACACAGTGGGTTCTCGCTCAATCTTACCCGACGATGTTGCTGTGATATTCTGGAATCTAGGGGAAACTTCAGGGCACCAATAAAATGTGTGTTACCAGGTGGCAAAACTCATTAAATGATGTGTTTACGAACAACAAAAAAAAGGGAAACTGGTTGAAAAAAACACTTTCATGGTCTCACAGGTGGGGCAGCAGCCGTCACTCAACTCAGCAGTGACCATGTCAGCCTATTGTGTATTATGTGGTTGGATGAACCATGTGCGCACCCCTCGCCATCCCACAGCTCTGTTCAAGAAGTTGCGGATCGGCCAACAAGGCAGGGTCAGTGGGAATTGGGAGGAGAAAAATCGGAGAGAAAAAAAAGGATATCTAGTGGCTGCTCTTGTAATGTAAACAGGCATTTAGAGTTCACATGACCATCTTGGTTATCAGTCATGCCTTACCACCACACAACAGACAACACCCCCCGCCACCCCCCGAAACTGAAGGACATGCCCTTGCCTATTCTTCATTTAGCCTAGCTTGCCTGTATCAGGAACTTCTAGGCCTTTCCTACTGTAGACATTTTATATACTAATTTTCTTTTTCACAATTTGTGAAATGTTATTTGACTCTGCGAACGTGCCCAAAATACACCGATCAGCCATAACATTTTGACCAGTTACAGGTGAATTGAATAACACTGACGATCTGATTATCGTGGCATCAGTCAGGGGGTGGGATATATTTTTTCCTCAGTTTGTGTGTTAGAAGCAGGAAAAATGGGTAAGTGTAAGGATTTGAGAGACTTGGAGAAGGGCCAGATTGTGATGGCTAGAAAACTGGGTCAGAACATCTCCAAAACGGCAGCTCTAAAACAGCAGCTCTAAAACAGCAGCTCTTGTGGGGTGTTCCCAGTGTGGGGTGTTCAGTACCTATCAAAAGTGGTCCAAGGAAGAAAAAGTGGTAAACCAGCAACAATGGCAAGGAGCGGCCAAGGCTCATTGATTCATGTGGGGAACGAAGGCTGGCCTGTGTGGTCCGAACCAATAGACAAGCTACAGTTTAAAGGTGTCAGAACACAGTGCATCACCGTTCATTGTGTATGGGGCTGCGTAGCCGCAGACCAGTCTGAGTGCCCATGCCCATGTAGAGTGGCAATCCACATGAGCATCAGACCTGGACTACGGAGCAATGGAAGAAGATAGCCTGGTCTGATGTATAACATTTTCTTTTACAACACGTGGATGGCCAGGTACGTGTGCGCCGCTAACATGGGGAACACATGGCACCAGGATGCACTATGGGAAGCCTGCAAACCGGTGGAGGCATTGTGATGCTTTGGGCAATGTTCTGTTGGGAAACCTTGCATCCTGCCATTCATGTACAGTAGATGTTATTTTCACACGTACCACCTACCTAAGCATGGTTGCAGACCATGTACACCCTTTCATGTACGCGGAATTCCCTGATCACATTGGCCTCTTTCAGCAGGATAATGTGCCCTGCCACAAAGCAAAATAGGTTCAGGAAAGGTTTGAGGGCTACAATAAATTTTTTTATTCATCTAAAAGCTCACTTCAGGATTATAATGGAATGATGTATGTGATGAGAGCAAAGGACAATCAGATCAAACACACACTTGCTTGAATAATTAAAAAAACTCACATTTCCTAAAGAATACATTTTCAATCACATGAAGGAAACACTTTTCCGAACGTTTAACAAGAGACCACACGCATGCAAACAAACACAGAAACACACACACATCCACAGGGGTGGTGTCTGGTGACTGTTTAGTTTAAAGCCCATTGTGTTTCTGACCTTGTTGATCTGAGTTGTTATTGCTGTGGAGCCTCACCATGTTAGAGGTAGAGAGAACCTTCTGTTCATATGCACAAGGCTGGGCTAGAAGTTACCTTCTGTTCTTGATTAACGTAGAATAGCAACCTTGTGTTTCGGGGGAGGTGGGGTTTATGTGTTTTATTACTCTTGTTTTGTATTTTTGTGTTTTTTTTTCATATATGTTTTTTATGGGGTTCAGATGGTTAATGATACTACATCCCTTTTCCCAAAAACATTTCCTTTCAATATTTTAAATGGCTAACAATACTAATGTTGATCACAGTAGAGGTGGCCCCACCCACTATTAAATTAATATTTCAATAATCCAAACATGAGGTCCCATGTTTTCTCTTAGTTGAAAAAACTTAAAGCATGTGGTATTCTTACAAGAGATCCATTTACGAAATACAGACCACCCACGACTACAAAACTCTAGGTTTTATATTCTCATTTTAACTACAAAGCCAGAGGGGTGGCAATTTTGGTCAGTAAAAGAATACATTTCTCAGCTACCAATGTCATGTCTGACAGCAATGGTATATATCCGGAACAATCTGGCACATTCCTGAGGTGTTTGTCAATGACTATGCACCAAATCTTTGTGTATTTTGCTAATAGGTTGCTTTGGGAATATCTGACTGGCAAATAACCATCACAGATCAGAATTATGTTATTTATCCAAATTTGGACCGCTCTAATCCCAGAACTATCTCCCTCTAGAAAGTCCTTTTCAGGTTATAATACTTTTTTTCTGTATGTACATGTACATCACTCTTTTTCTTGTATTATAATATTACTATTTTTTTTGGATAAATTGTTGCTCCCGAATGTGACCTCTTCTTAAAACCTCCCCATTGTAATATTTGACAAAATTACCGGCACCTCGGGCTTACAATGCACAATCAATACGGTGCATTATAAACAAACAATTAAATAGTAGAGAAACTCAAAATATCAACATGTGAGAAACACTATACTTTATTAAGGTGGCAATGGAACCAACCAAAATCATACAAATATTTAACACAATATAAATTTAATTATAATTATTGATACTCTTATTCAGTACTTAGTGAAACCACCTCTGGCAAGGAAACAGCATGCAGTCTCTTCCTGTAATGTTTGACAAAATTAAGGAACACATTTTGAGGGATTTTTGGACCATTCCCCTATGCAGATCCTTTCAAGATCCTTCACATTCTTGGGTTTGTGCTCATCAATGGTTTTCGATTGGATTGATATCTGGCGACTGAGAGGGCCATGGCAGAACATTGATTTTGTTGTCACAGAACCATTCTTTGTGGATCTTCAGGTATGTTTTGGGTTATTGTCTTGTCAAAGTCAAAGCATCTTTATTAGTCTCCCTAAGGAGAAATTTGTTTTGGACAAAGAGAGGTTACTGCAGGAGTTACAACAAAGACACACAACAAACACAGGTTTAAAACAATGAATTCATTTTGGAAAGTCCACCTACAGCTAAGTCCCAGCCTTCTGGCAGATACAACCAGATTGTCAGGCAAAATTGCCTGATACTTGGTAGAATTCATTATGCCATTAATCTTGACCAGTGCCCCTGGATCCCTGGAATTAAAAATAGCCCCAAAACATCACTGACCCACAACTATATTACCAACGTGTGTTTGAGGTGCCTCTGCTTGTATGAATCTCTGTTTCGACGCCAAACATGCCAACGCTGTGTCGGACCAAAACGTTCAATTTTTGTCTATTCTGACCAGAGTATCCTCTTCCAGTCATAATTTAAATGATATTTAATGTCTCTGTCTTGGGGTCAGAAAGGGCTTTCTATTGGCAACCCTTCCAAAAAGGCTGTGGTTGTGCAGGTGGCATCTGATGGTGCTTTTTGAAACCTGGTGACCCCAAGATGCCACCAAGGCCTTTCACAGTGAGTCTTGGGGATTTTGTTGCTTTTCTCACCACCCTCCTCCCTATCCTGGGAGGCAAAATGCGTCCTCTACCCTTGACGTTTTCAACTGTTCAATATCTTTTGACTTTTTCAATAATTGCTCTGACAGTGCTCAGTGGTATATTCAATCGTTTGTGGATCTTCCAGATTTAAGGTCTACAAACATCTCTCTTTTGAACTGCCAATTCTTTTGTTTACTTCATGGTGTTAGATGACAAAGGGATTTTGCATGCGTGTTACTTATTTTTATACCCTAGTGGAACAGGATGTGATGTAATCGCTCAATATAGTTTCTTAGGACTTAGATGAACTTAAATATTAGATGAGTATTTCATTCCTGGTTTAATTTTGATAGATGTTATTTACAATAATATTTAAGGGTGCTATTGAATATGACACCTTGATTTGGGAGACATATTTTTTATTTCATATTTAAATGATTTTGGTTGGTGTCATTGACACATTTATAAAGTACTAGTCTAGAAATCTAGACGCACCCTAGCAGCAGCAAATATTCTTTGCAGCTAGGGTTAGTCTAGCAACTCTCCGTTGACTTGCGAGCTGGAAAAAACAAATTCTGGTCAGGCCAATCACAACGTGTATAGAGTCCGTGGGCGGGCTTAACGTAATTACAGGAAAACAAAGAAATGTTTGCTGCTGCTGGCGAACAGCGGCCTTTCGAATAGGCTTTGGCTGCGACTCTGGTAGACTTGGAGTTAATCTTTTCTTTGAGAAAATAACAAAGAACGACACTGAAGGCATTTTTACAAAAGGAAGATGTGTTGGGAGTTTTGCCGACCGGACACTTCGTTGCTCTGGTTGGTTGTAGCCAGGGTGGGAAATTAACACCCGCCACACGCGGGTAGATTTTCACATTGGCGGGTAACTTTTCCCTATCTACCTGCCACTCTGGCGGGTGAATTGTACAACATATGATACGTTTTTTTTTCGGCTACTTTAAACATTACTTGTTTCGGATTGGAGATAAATGCGTTTGACAAAAATGCGGAAGCTTACTCATTAACAAAGAAAGATGCACTTCTGTCGAGGTGCATATTTGATTGGTTTTCGTGGAGCTAGTCTGTGGGAACTCCAGCCTTTAGCTGCGGTACCATAAACATAGTGCGGTAAAGAAGAAAAAGAAATAAATTTAGTTCCCAGTAGTAAGCCCGAGTAAACTAGATTATGTCAATATAGAAAATGTCAAAGACAAAACGTGTATAATTACAGATATGGGGAAGTTGATGTGATTATGATACAATTTTATGTTATCAAAAAATAAAATCACACACATACAGCACGGAATTCTAAACGCTCATTGGATGATTCAGCTGTCACTCTAGTCACTCGTTTAGTCTGCGATATTGATTGGGAAAACGAGAGCGGCGTTAATCAGAATCCAGAGACATTTACATGCGCAATGTCCCACTTCTCCACTGTAACTTAGTTTATTAACAGCTGATTCTAATTCAAGTATCTTACATCTCCATAATATGGTTTCTTATTATATTTAATGTTGTAAGATGTTTCGTTTCATTATTGAAGAAGCACTTGCAACTTTGATGGGTGATTATTAAGGGTCAGATGGCTCAGTGGTTAGGGAGTCTGACTAGTTGTCAGAAAGTGGCTGGTTAGATTCCCTGCTGTGCCAAATGTTGTCTTTGGGCCAGGCACTTCACCCTAAATTGCTCCAGGAAGAATGCCCCTGTGCTTAATGTACTGTAAATCAGTCTGGATAAGACTGTCTGCTAAATGACTAAAATGTAAATCATTTAACCAATGCTTCAATATTTTTATTAGTAATCCGAGATGTTTTCCTAACAGATTATTAGAAAATGAATTTACAAATGTGTAAATATTGTGGCGTTCGTCAGGTGTTACAACAGCAAAGTTTTACACCTATCAAATTTGATGACAAATTTAACTCATGGGCCAGGCTTTTGTATGCATCTTCACAGGCCAGTGTCTTCCATTTCCCTGGAACACGGAACCAGGAAGGGTTGCCCTCTGTCCCCCCTACTCTTTGCCATTGAGTGCCTTTCGGTGACTTTGTGGGCATCGACTGCTGTCAAGGGTGTTTTACAAGATGGAGTTGAACATACAGATGTAGGTATGATAAAGTGGCACCACTTGTACAGTGTCACCAATCAGTGTATATTTAGTTGCCAATAAATAGTCTATTACTGATGCTGGGTGGTGCTAAACTGCTTAAAAAAACAACCCTCCTAATGGGTTTGTCATTTTACCATTGATGCATGAGTTTACAGTTTTAATTCCTCCTACAGTGGGGATATAATTTTTTTGAGACAGAAATATCATTGTATTATTATATAGTAGAACTAATTTCCTAATTTGAAAAAAAAGTATTGCATCTCCAACTCCATTGATCTGTATAAACTGCCTACAACAGCATGTTAACTTTATCATTAAAACAATTAGTTCTGAAGTCAACACCACTGAAGACATGAAAAATTCACATGGCCTTGATCCAGTGCAAGACCAACGAATGTTTTTGGTGTTAAATTAATCAGACACTATTTGTTACTGCTTTCATTTATTTCAATTGTTCCCATAAAACTAGTAATGGGTACATCTATTACTTATTGTAATCATTTGAGGTTTCACTTTATTTGGATAGTCAAAATGACCATCTGTAGATGCTCTACAGCAGTGGTCCTCAAACCCTTCCATGGAGGGCCTAGTGTATGCTGGTTTTTGGTCTTTCCCTTCAATTAGAGCATAATTAGGACCTAGACTGCCAGGTGAGGAGAGATACTAACCAATTAGTGAGCTACTCCATCAGGCTTGTGCAAGGTAAAAGCAAAAACCTGCATACACTAGGCCCTCCATGGAAGGGTTTGAGGACCACTGCTCTACAGGTATTCACACTATAATAAACTACTAAAAAACATAGTTAATGTTTCCTAAGGTCAAGGTTAGGGTTTGAATTAGGGTTAGGCTAAGGGTTGAGGAAATGGTTAAGTTTAGGGATTGGATGAGGTTTAAGGTTAGGGTAAGTGTTATTAGATAGGTAACTGAAATGTTATTGATATTTTGTAGATTGTTATTGATACTCTGTAAAGCATTTACAGATAGACTATCCAAATAAAGTGTTACCTAACTTTATTTCAACAGGAGTGTGGCGTAGAGACTAAAGTTCCTAGTCAGTGACGCGATAGATTCGCAATGCAGGAGACTGAGTTTGAACCCGTGGAAGGGCTATCAATTTTTTTCTCCATGATCTCAGTTTGGTGAGAGGGCCCATTCAAATTGTAGGGAAATATAGTTACTTATGGTCAATGGTTATTTATGAATTCCCTTAACCTGGTAATTTAGGATTTCATGTGTAATGTCAAGTTACTCTCTCAACTAAAGGTTTCCATGTTGAACAAGCAGATTATTAATCAGACCAACTTAGAAAATTGTGCTTGGAGGAAGCATCTGGTCAGGGTGGGAAATTAACACCCGCCAAATGCGGGTAGATTTTCACATTGGCGGATAACTTTTTCCAATCTACCAGCCACTCTGGCGGGTGAATTGTACAACAAATCATACGTTTTTTTGTTTTTTTATTTGGCTACTTTAAACACTACTTGTTTCAAATTGGAGATAAACGCGTTGGACAAAAATGCGGAAGCTTACTAATTAACCATGAAAGACGCACTTCTGTGGAGGTGCATATTTGATTGGTTTTCGCGGACCTAGTCTATGAGAACGCCATAGCTGCAGTACCATAAACTGCGGTACCAGCTTGAGCTGCGGTACCATAAACATAGTGCGGTATAAAAGAAAAACAAATCAATTTAGTTCCCAGTATTAAGCCCGATTTGGCTAAGTCAATATAGAAACGATCATGGACAAAACGTGTATATTTACAGATATGGGGAAGTTGATATGATTTCATGTTATCGAAAAAAGAAAATCACACACAAACAGTGCGGAATGCTAAACGCTCATTGGATGATTCAGCTGTCACTTAAATCAATCCTTTAGTCTGCAATAATGATTGGATTCTGATAAACGCCGCTCTCGTTTTACCAGAGACATTTACATGCGCAAATTCCAACTTCTCAACTGTAACTTAGTTAATTAACAACGGATTCTTATTCAAGTATAGTTTCGTTTCATTATTGAAGAAGCACTTGCAACTTTGATGGGGGTCAGATGGCTCAGTGGTTAGGGAGTCGGACTAGTAATCAGATGGTTGCTGGTTAGATTCCCTGCTGTGCCAAATGTTGTTGTCTTTGGGCAAGGCACTTCAACCTAAATTGCTCCAGGAAGAATGCCCCTGTGCGTAATGTACTGTAAATCACTCTGGATACGACTGACTGCTAAATGACTAAATTGTAAATGTAGTGTTCCTGCAGTTACTCTAAATAAATCTAGATAAGAGTGTCTGCTAAATGACTAAATTGTAAATGTAGTGTTTCTGTAGTTACTCTAAATCAATCTAGATAATAGTGTCTGCTAAATGACTAAATTGTAAATGTAGTGTTCCTGTACTTATTGTAAGTCACTCTGGATAAGACTGTCTGCTAAATGACTTAAATGTAAATGTAAATAATTTAACCAATGCTTCGATATTTTTATTAGTAATCCCAGATGTTTTCCAAACAGATTATTAGAAAATACATTTACAAATGTGTAAATATTGTGGCGTACGTCAGGTGTTACAACAGTAAAGTTTTACACCTCTCAAGGTTGAAATTGCCTACTGTTGCATATGTGATTTAAAAGTAGCTGACTTAAATATGGTATTAGGACATAAAATTAGCAAACAGATTAGCACAATAGGTCAATTATCTGAAAATTATTCACCTCAGACTTGTCTTCACTAAATGTCCCTTTAGTAATTGACCTATATTAATATGTATTCATAGTGAATTTCATGTATTGAAGCAATATAGAATATAGTAATGTGTTTTCTTTTATATATTTGAATTTGAGAAAAAGTGGCTGGTAAAAAATCGAAGTGGCTGGTAAAATTTCGTCATCCACCAGCCACTGTGGCTGGTAGACAAAAAAGTTAATTTCCCACCCTGCATCTGGTCATGACACCTAAAATCCCCAACATCATGCATATACAGTGGGTTTAGACACCCAATTACCTTTTTCTAATTGACCATTTTTTTAAATGCACTGTGCTGCTCCGTGCTGGCCAGGGCCGGCGCCACGAGGGGGCGTGAGGGGGCGTCGCCCCCTCACCGGGACGCTCCCGCCCCCTCAGATCACCATGAATGTTAAAGGGATTTTAAAGAAGTATTTAAAAAATACTAGTTAAAAATCACATTTGGCAATTGCATTTTTTCCCTAAAGTGAACTTTAAGCTAAAATAACAATATTTAAGTTAAAGGACTGTTCCACAGTAAATCAGTTTCATAGTATACCATTTACAAACGTTACCATAGATGATTTATAGCATATACACGTCTGTTTTTTTCAATATATCAGAGAAAAGCCGATAGTATATTTCAGTTCCTTTCGCATCCACTGGGGTGCTTCTGTATCCGTTTAAACTTGAGCTACCACAACTCCCAGAATTCTAA
>JACXGM010020051.1:0-18034 GCA_016801145.1 Umbra pygmaea | reverse complement strand
AATGTCTGGGGGAAGCTACTAGCACCTCCAGATAGCTGTAGGGTGAAGTTTCCCTTTAAGTTGTGCAACTTAACTTTCAGAACCAGAAGTTTCAACCTGAGACATCTGTATATTGGCCTATATGTAAATATTAGTTGTACTCAACCTATTTTCATTACAATGTCAAATTGATCTGTTACACTTATGCTAGTAGATTGTTGATCAGCTGTTTCTCCGTGGAGAGAGAGCGTGAAAGACATTGGTGTGCAGCTGTTCTTCCGAAAGGGATAGTCAACAAGTCGACTCTTTAGATCAAATTGTGGTCATCACTATGTATTTTCTTGTCTTTGTATTAGTTTTTGTGTTAGTTGTAGTTTCATCGTGTATAGCAGGGGTGTCAAACCAGATCCACAAAGGGCCTAGTGTCTGCAGGTTTTCGCTTTTACCTTGTACCTGAGTGATTGAATGTCCCTAATTGGTTAGGATCTCGCCTCACCTGGCAGTCTACATCTTAATTGGGCTCTAATTGAAAGGAAAGACCAAAAACCAGCATACACTCGGCCCTCCGTGGAACCGGTTTGACACATGTGGTGTATACGATGGAATGGATGATTAAATTAGACTGTTTTCTGTTGAGATGCTGAAGCATTGATGTCATGCTATTATTGTGGGAAGCTAGTTCAATCTTGCATTAGACACACTGTACAGAGTTTTCATTTTAATTACATTTGAACTGATTCCAAACTTTGGAAACCTTCTGTCGTTTTTTTCCAGCCTGTCTCTCCTCTTAGCCCCTCACCATTTACGCTCTCTTTTTTCATTTTGTAATCTGCACCGCCAGTGTTCGTGGCATGTGTCGCTGGCAGTGTCAGTCCGGTGTGCGACAGTAATAATGGTCCGTGCGGGAACACGGTGAGCGATAAAATGTTGGTAACATTGATTAAACAAAGCTTCGAGGCAAAACATTTTGCATTAAGGTTTTTTAGTAACTGAATTATTCAAGTTATAAGTGGAATTCTAAATACCTTCGTAGCTAGCGTTATGCTTGCACAGGCCGAGACATTATAAGTGCTTTTCAGTGATGAAACGATGAGTGGGAACAGAACGCTAAATGTTTTAGCGGTAAACTGATCAGGGTCACATTCTGTGCCTCAGAACACCGTATCGAGGCCGTTATCTAGGAAGAGCCCCTTGCTTTCAATGCAATTGAGCCATTAACTGACACGTGACCGGTAACATCGTGTGACGTTTGTTTTCAGGTAAGCTGCAGACGCTCCACACACTGCTGCGGCGGCTGAAGGAGGGCCAACACCGTGTTCTAATTTTCACCCAGATGACCCGGATGCTGGACGTGCTGGAGCAGTTCCTTAACTACCACGGACACATTTACCTTCGCCTGGATGGCAGCACCCGCATTGAGCAGAGACAGGTGAGGGGAGATCAAACTCTTGTGTTGGACTTCACAAACTGAATTGGGAACAGTTACAACTGTTTTGGACATGGTATTTTCTTGGTATTCGGTTTCTTCAGTTGAATGGAATTGCGCCCGAGTTCAATAACTTACTGAAAATGCTATACCTTGCTAATTGTTGTTTACATCAATCTATCCTTCCAGTGTCTTACTCCTGGTGAAAACGTTCACACAACACCTTAGTTGGCTGGGAAACTTGCTTTTCTAAATGTGTGTTAACATTTGTGTTATTTATTGCTGTATTCCTGAGGTCAACAAAAAAGAGGCTTGGTTCTCAGTTGGATTTTCATGTATAAATAATCAAGAAAAACCCTTCTTGTCCTTCTCAGTCCCTGATGGATCGCTTCAACGCGGACCGCCGCATCTTCTGCTTCATCCTGTCCACACGAAGTGGAGGCGTTGGAGTGAATCTGACAGGCGCTGACACGGTGGTGTTCTACGACAGCGACTGGAACCCTACCATGGACGCCCAGGCGCAAGACCGCTGTCACCGCATCGGTCAGACTCGCGACGTCCACATTTACAGGTACATACACCCCTCCATCCTGACCCACGCCTCTAAAACAGTCTCTAACATACAAAGTAGCTGATTAAAAAACTTAGGTTGTGTATTGTATCAGTAGCATCAGTCAAAAGGGATGAGGATATGTTGTCTGTAAATGACCGCCATTCACTGGCAAGTGTCTGCTCAATGACTCTGTGAATGTTTCTTCTCTCATGCTCCCAGGCTGATAAGTGAGCGCACAGTGGAGGAAAACATCCTGAAGAAGGCTAACCAGAAGAGGATGCTAGGAGACATGGCAATCGAAGGAGGCAACTTCACCACCGCGTTTTTCAAACAGGTGTTTACCGATGGATCTCTTCAATGTTGTCCATTTACTCTAAATGGAGGGCAGTTAAAATCTAACTACTCTCCTCTCTGATGCTCTCAGCAAACCATCAGGGAGCTATTCGACGTGACCGAGGGGGAGAAGAAGGAAACGGGGGTAGAGCTTGCTGTGCCCCAGCCAGAGGAAGAGGAGACTGCCAACAAACAGAGCACCACCATCTTGGAGCAGGTCAGCCACAACACAAACACCACCAAGGCACTATAACAACAGAATGTATGAATCATCACTGGTGTGTTCAGAGCAGGTGTCTCTCAGACCATAGATGCCCGTTTATACCACACCATACAGCAACAGGAATCTGGAAGACACTTACACACTAGCAAATGAGTGTTTGGACCAGCAGACTCCACACAAGCAGGCTTCTTTCTTATGAATAAACATAGATTAATTGATCTTAAATGATTGTATAATTAAACTTGCATGTCAGGTAGGCACTGAAAATATTTTAGATAGCTCGGTGCTTACGGTTATTGTCTCTGCCACAGGCGCTGTGTCGTGCCGAGGATGAGGAGGACATAGTGGCGGCTTCCCAAGCTAAAGCCGAGCAAGTAGCCGAACTGGCAGAGTTCAACGAGGCCATCCCATTGGACGAAGCTGGCGAAGGCAGAGACCCAGAAGAGGAGGAGCTCTCCAAGGCTGAGCAGGAGATAGCAGCTCTCGTGGAGCAGGTGACTCTTGGGTCATGTGACCTATTATTTAATTATATTGAGCACGTTTCATTTTTTTATAACACTTATAATCTGTTTTCTTTCCTGACAGCTTACTCCTATAGAACGCTATGCTATGAATTTCCTGGAGGCTTCGCTGGAAGATGTGTGCAAGGAGGAGTTAAAGCAGGCAGAAGTAAGATGTCTTGATGTGTTTAGGAGAGCTTGATATGTTGTCCACCTATCAGAGACCGAGGGGTCTCTCATACAAAATTATTTACTAGTGAAACATTACTGTTTCCAAAAATGAAGGTTGTGTTAACTAGAGACCGACCGATAAAGGATTTTTAAGGCCGATACCGATACAAATATTTGGTAATCCAATATTCCAATATATTGGCAGATTTATATATTTTTTAAATCCAGAAGCGAGTAACAAAACAAACAGATTTCCCTAACAGTATTTCTTTGTAGTTATTTATGAGTCCTCACTAAAATAATATAATAATGAAGTTTAAAAATAAACGTTTGTTTTATTGTCACAACAGAACAGAGGAACATCAAAATATATCAAAGTTCTGATTAATAAAATGTATAAAAATACAAACTTAAAATATGAATCTTAAAGTAATTTGAACAAAAACACAAAAAAAATCTAAGTTACCAGTATTAATAGACATAATAGCTTCATAAATATAACTTTGAACAAGACTAGAAAAAAATATTCTGTTAAGTTCTGTAAATTCTGATAAATAACAACAGCAAATTATAAACTATATACAGTATATGAGGTAGTGTACTGAATCAGTCAGTCCTCAATAGCAGCAGTTCAGCAGAGGCAGTTTAAATATATATCAAGATAGATATCTTTTTTAATATTCATTTACCGATAATTTGGAAAATGCCAAATATCGGCCAATAATATCGGCCCACCGATATATCGGTCAGGCTCCAGTGTTAACCTACTCTATGGTTGACATAAAAGTATTTAGAGGTAAAATGTCAAAGCCATCTCTTGGAACTCAAGGACATATCCAAGCATCTCTTCTGCCTTGGTTGTCCTTAAATAAAATGTCTGCATTTGAGAATTATTTTCAGCATGCACAATACCAAAATTCAATATGTAGCTCGTTTATCATCTGCTCATCTTCCTGTTTCGTTTCCAGGAGCAGGTGGAAGCAGCCAGGAAGGGGCTGGACCAAGCCAAGGAGGAGGGCCTGAAGCTGCATGCTGGCTCCTCGGACGACGACGAAGATGACTTATCGCCACAACCGGCGGAGGAGACCTCTATGTCTGGGTTGGGCCGCCGCCCACGCAAACAAAAAGAGAAAGGCGCCCCCTCCACCAGGACCAGTGGCAGACTCAGAGGGGCCACGGCCTCTCCCCCTCCCACTTCCCCAGAGCCAGAGAGGGAAATGCCTGACAGGTTACGTCAAAGAGGACGAGGGGGGACCTCCACCACACCAGCCCGCACAGAACACCTTAGACACCAAACCTCTGCCAAAACTGCTACTACAACCCCAGCCTCTCCTTCTAGAGACTCCAGCCTCAAATCCGGGTCAGCAGGGCCACCTCTCCGGACCAAGGCCTCCTCCAGCTCAGTGCCTTCCAATGCCACCAGTCCTCCAGCTGCGAAACCACTGACTGGAGAGTCTGATACCAGATCACCCAGAAGGGAGAAGGGAGGTTGTGCCTCGCCAGAGTCCACGTGTCCTGTGGACCACCAGTCATACTCTGCCCAGGTCAGGGAAGACGACAGCAGAGACCAGGAGTCCCTGTCGCCTCCCTCAGTATGCCCTCTATCCCGGTCGCCACGCAAGCGCCAGTCTGCAGATGGAGAGGTCCTGCTAGGACTTCCAGAACATTCCCCATCGGCCAAAGTCCTCCGGAAGCTCCCAGGTCGCCTGGTGACCGTGGTGGAGGAAAAGGAGCCACGAAAGAGGAGGAGGAGAGGCAGCGGAACGGGAGGAGGCTCATCAGAGGAGACAGAGCACGCAGAGTACCCAAGCAGAGCTTCTACAGCTCAGACCCCAGACAAAACCAATCAGGTTGCTAAAGGGCCTGCCTCAAAATACTGCTCAACGACCACCAAGCTCTCAGAGGACCAAGAATCCCCCTCAACACACACTCATTCCCCCAGAAGCTTCCCCCCTTATTCTCCCCCCCACCACTCCCCTGACATGCCGGTGCTGAGGAACTTGCCAGTGCGCCAGCGACTGGAGAGTGAGTCCCGAGTAGCGGCACAGTTGGGTGAACAGGGGCTGGGCAGGGGGAGGGGAGGGAGCTACCACAGGAAAATTGACACTCAACCAGGGAAAGACAACAGCGCTTCTCCAGGCATTATTGTCAATAACGCAACCCCACCAGTAAAACGCAAGAGGGGCCGGCCACCCAAAACTCCCCCCAGGGCAGTAGATCCCCCGCCAGAAGAAGTATTACCTCCCAAGCCCACATCACCATGTTGGGATGGGAGTTCCCTGCTCTCACCAAAACGCAAGAGGGGTCGTCCCCGCAAGGACTCAACTCTTACAGAGGCTGTAGGTGCAGGACGGAAGTCAAATAATCTCACTACTTGCAGCACAACTAGCCAAGCTGCTTCTGGGTCGGATACTGCAGATATGGGCACAAAGAGAATTTCCCCATCTGCCCCCCCTCAGCCTCAAACTGTGGCTTCTGCTGTCTGTACCAAAACAATGAAACCAGACAGTGAAACAGAGGCCCTTACCACAACAGTTATCCTTGCACCAAGCCCTGCCCAAGTCCCTACCACAACAACTAATCTTACACCAAACCCAGATCAAGTCCTTACCACAAAGACTGTCCTTGCACCAAGCCCTGCCCAAGTCCCTACCACAACAACTAATCTTACACCAAACCCAGATCATGTCCTTACCACAAAGACTGTCCTGGCACCAAGCCCAGCTGTAGTCCCTCCCATAACAGCTCTCCTTGCACCAAGACTAGCTGTAGTCCCTACCACAACAACTGTTCTGGCACCAAGCCCAGATCAAGTCCCTACCACAACTGTCCTGGCACCAAGCCCAGATCAAGTCCCTACCACAACTGTCCTGGCACCAAGCCCAGATCAAGTCCCTACCACAACTGTCCTGGCACCAAGTCCAGATCAAGTCCCTACCACAACAACTCACCTTGCGCCAAGCCCAGATCAAGTCCTTACCCCAACAACTGTCATGGCACCAGGCCCAGATCAAGTCCTTACCCCAACAACTGTCATGGCGCCAAGCCCAGATCAAGTCCTTACACCAAGAACTGTTGTGGCACCAAGCCCAGCTGTAGTCCCTACCACAACAGCTCTCCTTGCACCAAGCCCAGCTGTAGTCCCTACCACAACAGCTCTCCTTGCACCAAGCCCAGCTGTAGTCCCTACCACAACAGCTCTCCTTGCACCAAGCCCAGATCAAGTCCTTACCACAACTGTGTTTGCACCAAGCCCAGCTATAATCCCTCTCAGAACAGCTCTCCTTGCACCAAGCCCAGCTGTAGTTCCTACCACAAATATTGTCTTTGCACCAAGCCCAGCTGTAGTCCCTGCCATGACTATTGTATCACCGTGTCCAGCTAAAGTCCCTAACAAAACGACTGTCCTTGCACAAAGCACAGCTCAAGTTCCCACCCCAATCTCTGTCTCGTACTCAAGTTCAACCAATCAGCTTGCCATGAACTCTCCCACAGTCCCCGCCTTAAACTCAGCCTCTGTTCCTGCCTCTTGCTCATCTGCAGTTCCCACAACAAACTCATCTACAGTATCCACATCGAGGCAGACTTCTGGCCCTGCCTCAAGGTCAACCTCCGGCCACATCCGAATTCCAACTGCAGTCCTCACCTCAACCCTGGCCCAATTCCTCACTTCAAGACCTAGAGTCTCCACTTCACCACCAGTTTCGACTTCACCACCAGTCTCGTCTTCTTCACCAATCTCCATAACAACTACCACACAAACCTTCACTCCTCCCAACAGGATTACCACACTTCCCCTTGCTCAAATCACAATCCCTACCCCCACTCCAGCCCAAACAATCACACATGCCAAACCAACCCCTACTCTGGTATCAAGCATGACTTTTGCAACCCATGAACCAACACTTAGTAGCCCCAACACTTGCAGTCCCATCACAATTTCCACCCCAGCTTCAACCAGAGAGGTCTACACTGTGAAACCAATTTCAACCACAGTTGTCACAGCAGTTCCAGCAAAAAACATAATTCCAGCTTGTACCAAAATCACAACCATAACTCCCACTCCAGCTTCAACCACATCTCTCTTAACAAAAGCTACACCAACCTCTACACAAACTATCTTTGCAACAGCTACATCAACCCCTACACCAGCTAATACAACAACAGCAACACTATCCCCTACCCAAACTATCACACTAACAACTAAACCTGCCTCATCCATAACTACCACACCAGTGGCTACACCAGCTCCTACAAAAACTGCTAACACAATCTCTGTTCCACTTCACAACAATAATATTCATACAGATGCGGTCCCTACAGTTCCTGCAGCCACGACCACAACTGTCTTACCAACATCTACACCAAACTCTACCACAACCACCACCACTTCTCAAGTACCAAGCTCCACCTCTACAAAAGTCCACATCCAGATATCTACCCCAGCTTCTGCTCCAGGCTCAGTACAGGTACTCCCCTTGGCCCAAATCCCGTTGATATCAACCCTCTCTAGCAACCCCACAGCTGTGGCATCCATGGAGAACCAGGCTGCAGAGCCTTCTCCTGGGAAGTTTGGCCAGATGAAAGAGTCTGAAAATAGAACAGATATTGACATGGAGGTCGAAGCGAACAAAAAGACCAAGCAGGATGTTGAAGAGACAAGTGACTCCCAACGAAAAAAGAGGAAAGTGGAGAATTCCCCTGAAGCCAAAGACTCTGTCTCTCACATTCTTGCGCTTACTGACTCCGAGGTTCCATTGGCTCCTCGGCCAGAGGAAATGGATATAAAGAAGGTGGAGGAGATTGGAGGATATGATGGCACTGGTAGCAAGAAGAGGCACCTCAGTCGTCAGAGCAGTCGAGAGTCAGTGGGCTCCTCCACAGCTTCCTCAGTGTGCTCCACACCCACCCGGGCATCCCAACACAAGAAGATTGCAGGTAAGAGGGCCCCTGCCAAGAGGAGGCGAGCAGAGGTTCTCCCTGACATAGAGATAGGAAAGACAAATTCAGAGAAAGAGTCCACCAACACCACTCAGAGAAGGCAGTCACAATCCTCTTCTTCAGACTCGGACACCTCTGAAACCAGGAAGGAACGCCGCCTCACCCGCTCAGCCCTGAGCCGACCAGACAAAGGTGGGAATGGAGAGAGCAACGGCCGTAGGAGAAGATCCGTCAGGGGTTCTGAACAGAAGGTCACGACTGGGTCCAACAACACGGGTACTGGGGAGTCTGGCAGTGAGACATCCTCTGTGAGGGTCACACGGAAATCTTGTGTTCCTCAACCTGTCTCAGAAAGCAAGCTTCAGCCCAACAGCACGCCCTCCACTCCTCCACAGCCAGAGGTATTGGGGAAGAGATGTTCGGCCCTGAATGCTGCAGCCAAACTCCTTGCGATGCGAGGCAGGGTTGACACCCCCGGTAGCAGAAAAGACCCTACTGCTAAAGCCAGTGGGCAGAATGCCACTTCTCCTGCTTTCTCTGACAAGAACCCCAAGTCCAAATCGAAAAGCGCACCCTCTACCCCACAAACCAACTGTAACAACAAAGCAGGAAGCAGCAAGACCACCCCGTCCACGCAGTCGAGCCGCGCCACCCCTCGCTCCACTCGTCAGTGCCCCGGCGCCCTCGTTCCACCCCTGGAAACCGAAAGCAAGAAGGGTAGCAAAAAGGAGGAGAGAGAGAGGGAGAAGAAGTCCTCTGAAGGAAAGGAGGAAGCAGGCGAAAGGGAGACACGGTCATCCAGGGGCCACAGTGGCTGCAGCAGCCGGAGTAGTGACGGTGGAGGTAGCAGCTGTAGCAGCAGCCGTAGCAGCAGCAGCCAGCGCACACGCAGCCTTAGCTCTCAGAGCACGGGGCCACGGCGCAACCGCTCACAAGCACCCTCTTCTGGCAGCGAAGGGGAATGCAGCACTGAAAGGGGGCGGAAGGGGCGCGGCCACAGTAAAGGAGAAGGCCGGAGAAGCGAGACACGAAAGGAAAGGAAGGAGAGGCATGCTCAGAAGCGGGAGAGGCTCTCCCAGGAAGGCAACGGCGGTTCAGGAGAGGGCACACCAGATAGGGTCCTGCGCAGCGTGGCGGCGATGGCAGCAGCTCAGGCCCGCACACCAGCCGCCAACACCCGCTCCTCACGCTCCTCCTCTGCCCAACACAGTAAGACATGATGGGAGAACTAGAGATAAAAGAAAAACAGCAGAGGGAGTGAGGGATTCTGACTAGAAAGGGAGGAAGAGGTTGTGAAGGAGAGGGAAAATTACCTCTGAAGTTGCTGCTTTGTCTGCACTGACGGAGGCCAGAAACAAACTGAGTGTTGTGCAGGTCAGCAACCTCCCTCCCTCCCGGGCTCCCCCCGTTCCAACCACCCAACATTAGAGCTGGTCTCCTCTACAGTTCAGTGATCATCAACTGGGGAAAGGCTCAGGGATGCCAGACGTTTGCAGAAAGAAAAGTGGCCACGTGACCGTGCCCTTTCAAAAGGTGAGGTGTCTGAAGGTGTCGCCTCATTTGGACAGTGGCTTGACTGCACACAGGACATTGGGACGAGGTGCGAGTGATTTAATTGTTAGTTCACACTATGTACTGTAAAACATTTGAAAAGACTGGAATACTAAAAGATGTATGTGTCCGAGAGAGGATTAGATTTTGTCCTATATACAAGTGTTTATCCTCTGCCAGGGTTATCGGTGAGAATCATTCATGCAAGATTCAAAACACGCTTTTGACAGTTTTACAGTTGAGCTCTGGACATTGTCAGCTGTTCTGATTCAACCCGTTACTAGTCAGTTGATAAGTTATATGGATATTTTATGGTTTCTTCCCAGGGTATTAGGAAGAGGACAGATTGGTCTAAATGTGATCTTTGCTGCACTATGCTGGAGTTATTCTTTGCTTAGGCATCCTTTTTCTGTCATTGCCTGTCCATCTGACTTTTTAAATCCAGCCTCCATTTTTCATTTGGCACATCACCATTTCTTTTATTTTTTTACATAAATGACAATAAAAATGCTACTACGTTCCTGGTACCTCACTCTATGTATCTTGGATGCTCTAAATAGTTCTGTTTCTCTTGAGCTTATGTATCTTGAGGATAGTACTTTTTCACTCACTGGCATTGCAGAACCTTGATTTATTTCTACTGACCGTCCAACATTATGGTCAAAATGTCAACGTTTTAAGAAAAATGTATTGAATCAGTGGAAAAAAATAGTGCCTATTAGGCTGAGATCCCAGTATGCCTTGTAAAGTACTTGATGTAGGGGTGTGGAAAATTACTGAGCTGTCATTAGTCCACAAAAGGATCCACTTTCTGTAAATCTGAAGGAAAGCACCCTATGCATCAGTGCCCCCAAATTCTCATGTTTTGAATTTGGATTCTGCTATATTTTCTTCATTGTTCCTCTTCCATATAATTGGACAACACCTGGTGCAATTCCAATGGTTCTGTAGATTTGAGGACTTGCATTTGTCAGTTTTGGGCAGGGTGCTGTTTGAGTGAATGGGTGGAATATGGTGATGGTCTTATTTTGTTATCTTGATTTGTCTCTTTCATTTGTTACATTCCTTTGCTCCCTTGTAATTCCACATTGTTTTACTTGAAAGATTAAAAGACAAAATGAGTTGAATAAAAATACCAAAAATGTATTGGATGTTTTGTAGTCCTCTTTGTCTGGAAGTCAAGGACAATATTGACTGCTAAATTATTAGAATGTGATGTCTTTATCCACATCGGCAATGAAATATTAGGAGAAAAAACTACTTTCAAAATTGTGACGTACACTGTTTAATAAAATGTAAGGGAACACGCAATCATCACAGTATCACACCAAGTCAAACTTCAGTGACACCAGTCTATCCAGATAGAAAGCATCAGCGATTGTGCATAAATGTTACCTGTTTTAGTGCAAAGGAAAGTGACAGGTACACTGTAGAGGCAACAGTTTTTTAGTTTAACCTTTATTTTACCAGGCAAGTTGACTGAAAACAATTTCCCCTCCCCAGGCTGTTGCTGAAATGAGAGGGGAATGAATGAGCCAATTAACAGTTAGGGATTATTAGGATGGTTTGAGGGCCAGATTGGAAACTTGTCCAGGACAACCTGGTTAACACCCCTACTCTTACGAATAGTGCCATGAGATCTTTAGTGACCACAGAGAGTCAGGACACCTGGTTAATGTCCCATCCTAAAACTGTAGCCTACGCAGGGCACATGTCCCAATCGCTGCCCTGGGGTGTTAAGAATGAGCTTTAGACCAGAGGGAAAAGTGCCCCCTACTGACCCTCCAACATCACCTCTAGCAGCACTGGTCTCTCATCCAAGGACTAACCAGGCCTTACCCTGCTTAGCTTTATAAGCAAACCAGCAGTGTAATACAGGGCCCTATGCTGCTGGTATACCCCCAAAAAGGGAATGGTTTTGCAGGTGGTGGCCACAGACGATTTCTTTCTTTTTTAGCCTTCCTGATTCTTATCTTTTATTTTGCTAGTGTCCTAGTGTGCAAAATAAAAGCCGTCACTGATATTTGACATGTTCCAACTTGCACTGTATTTCAAAATATTACTTATTTGAAAATAATCTTAACTACATCCAGTATATTGCTGCTAGAAGAAAGGAAATGAAGTCTTGACTGCCCATCATTACATTTTTCAAATGCATCAAAGACTGCTTTTATTCTGCAAAGTAAATTCAGAGTTTGATCCTGCTGCTTGAAGAACAGTATTGAAGCCTCTAATGCCCATCACTAGCTGCAGCCTATTCCGGTTGCACAGGTAGTCCAGCTGCTCCAAGATGGCACATCCATATATGCCATCGCAAGAGGGTTTGCTCTGTCTTCCAGTACAGTCTCAAGAGCATGGAGGAGATGGGCCATTACATGAGACCTGGACAGGGCCGAGAAAAGGGCATCAACCAGGCAGTTGGACCAGTATCTGCTCCTTTGAGGAGGAGCACTGCCAGAGCCCTACAAAATGACCTCCAGCACACTGTCAGAAGAGGACATGTGTTCACAGCCCAGCACCGAGCAGCTTGATTAGCTTTTGCCAGAGAACACCAGAATTTACAGGTCTGCCATTGCCTCTCCGATCTCTTCACAGATGAGTGCAGGTTCACGCTGAGCATATGTGACAGACCTAAAAGTGTCTGGAGAAGCTGTGGTGAACACTATGCTGTCTGCAACATCATCCAGCACGACCGGTTTGGCTGTGGGTCAGTAACGGTCTGGGGAGGCATATTCCTGGAGGGTTGCACATACCTCCACGTGCTAGCCAATGATACCGATTGTTGTTAGGGACCGGGATGAAATCCAAAGACCCATCGTCAGACCTTACACTGGTGCAGTGGGCCCTGGGTTCCTCCTGGTTCCAGACAATTCCCAGCCTCATGTGGCCAGAGTGTGCAGGCAGTTCCTGGATGACAAAGGCATTGATGCCATTGACTGGCCCTTCACGTTGCCCAGACCTGAAACCAATTGAGAACCTCCGGGACATTATGGGACGTTATGTATTGGTGCATCCGGCGCCACACACTGTCCAGGGGCTTAATGATGCCCTGATCTAGGTCTGGGAGATCACCCAGGACACCATCCGTCATCTCATCAGGAGCATGCCCAGACGTTGTTGGGAGTGCATACAGGCACGTGGGGGCCATCCACATTACTGAGTCACATTACGAGTTGCCATGCTGAAATATGCTTTTTTTATTTGTAATAATGTTGCTAAGACTTCAAACACACTTTCACATTGTCATTATGGGGTACTGTTTGTGGAATTGAGGGAAATAATTAATTGAATCCATTTCAGAATAAGGGTGCAACAACAAAATGTGGAAAAAGTGAAGCGCTGTAATTACTTTCCGGATGTACCTCATGTTGGAAATTGAAACTAAAGCAGTGAAACCCACAAAACATTTGACAAACATGTAAAAAGCTATTTTATTTAAAAACAGATCTACATTTAAAATAAGAGCAGAACGTTTGATACAAAATTAAACAGCTAGGAAATATATAGTAGCAATGATCTCCACTGCTCAATCATCCAACTATTCCTTTGCAAGATAGTGTAAAAGTATCTCACTCATTCAGTAATTTCATAGGTCAGCACAGAATTAAGGCTAGGGTAAAGCACCATGGCTGACATCTATTTGGGGCAGAAAACTCATGTTAAAATGGTTAATTTGTTGTGCTTTAAGCTGAAATGTTTGAAGCATTCACCCATTACAACAGAGTTTCCGTGTGTTCATTACAAATACGGTAGTGTACTACATCAATGTTGGAAAAATCATAGTGGCCAGTCAGAAACAGAATTTGGGAATAAAGTACAATAACTGTTCCCATTACTGAATATTCTGTGGCCAGACCTAACATGGTGGCTTCCACAGCAATATTCCAACTGAATAAATACTGTAAATAGGATGACAAAAGAGCAGTACTGCTCAGACATTATCTTAACAGGAGAAATCAATTTCACAAGGCAATTTTTCTTTATAAAACAGCATTTCTATATACAAGGGTTACATTAAAACCATTTCAGATCCCTTTCATGTTTTAGAAAACTGCATAGGTCTCTATGGTAATACAATTATATTAATCTGTCTGCGTTTAAAAAACCAAAGCCACATCCTCAAATTGTTCTCTTTAGCTAACACAACCAGGATTGACTTAGCTATTCATTTTCCTGAGTAACGTATCAGCTCCGTGTCAGTTTTTGTTCCAATACTGAATGCAGGCTTTATTTACACATAATAGTTGACCACCCATTTTTATTTAGGGGGACACTCAAATTTTGGTTGCCACAGTGGGGCTCATAAAGCCTTTAGCTGAGAGAGGTGCAGTTAGCAGATGAGCCTGAGGCCATTGTTATTGACCTGTTGTGGTCAGACATTACCAGTCAAAGGTTTTGATTGGTACCTGTACGACTATGTAAGAATATTGTTAGTTGGAACATCAGTGATGTCAGTAAGACAGGATTTCCTTCCAAGGTCCCAATGCAGAAGAGTTAGAGGAAAGTAACACTGCAAAAGAAGGGACAAAAAATCATACATTAAAAATGCATTACACTGACCTGCAAATACTAATTACAGTTGATTTCAAAATCCTTCTGTCAAAAGATAATAATAATGTCTTCATTACATATATCTTCACATCACAAAGTTACAACTTGATGAATGCACCTTTGGCAGACATTTTACAAATGAAGGTTATTTTATAGTTCACTAGAAATGTAATAATAATAATAATAATACTACATGGCATTTATATAGCGCTTTTCAATGAACCAAAGACACTTTTCAAAAACAAGAAAAACAAAGAACAAAAAAGAAAACAGCTATACAATATCAAAGGGGCTACGGCTAGGCTTGAAGGGCTTAAGGCAGTAGTGGAGGATGTTAAGAGAGTCAAGAGTCACGGATGGATTGTGGCAGTGAGTCAGGTAAGGGCTGAAACTAACAACAAAACAACCCTTAAAATGCCTCCGTGTGGCAGAGTGGTCTCAGTCGCTGCCTTGCAGCACAACTGTCAGTGGCCAGGATTTGTATACTGGTCACAGGTTTCCAACAATGGTGGTCCACCATGAGACGATGCAAATTAGTACAGCACTGCCCGACAGATAAATCTGTATTCGGACAATGGTACGTACCATACGTCCCTCTCTGGCAACTCCATGTGTAGGTTGGATGGCTATGAATTCCACTTGTGGATGTATAGTTGATGACCGTGTAACCTCACACATGTATCTTGCCTAGAATCGGACCAGCGATTACATGGAGGAAACATGTGACTGACCGTCCCACATTTGCTGTGAAGTTTGCAGCTTGACAAGGTCAAAGAGGAATGGACAATAATCAATTGGGAAAGGAGAAAAGTTGGGGTAAGACAAGGCATTCGGATGTGTAGGAAAAATGTTAATGTCTTAGTTGTCTCTGAATTCTATCGAAGATTAATATTGTCCTAAAAGTAAGTGCAATGTTTGTATGGGAAGAGTGTTAGGGAAATGGTTTAACAGGTACAGTGGTGCTTCACAGTTTGTAAACCCTTTAGAAGTTTCTATATTTCTGCATAAATATGATCCAAAACATCAGATTTTCACACCGATCTTAAAAGTATATAAAAAGAACCCAATTAAAAGAAATGAGACAAAAATATTATACTTGGTCATTTATTTATTGAGGACAATGATCTATTATTACATATCTGTGAGTGGCAAAAGTATGTGAACCTCTAGGATAAGCAGTTCATTTGAAAGTGAAATTAGAGTCAGGTGTTCTCAATCAATGGGATGACCAATCAGGTGTGAGTGTGCACCCTGTTTTCACCCAAAGATCACTCCAAGAGAAACGTGTGTAATAATCCACGAGGTGACAAAGGAACCAAGGGTGACTTTTAAGCAAATAAAGGCCTCGGTTACAAAGGAACTCAGGGTAACTTCTAAAGGCATCTCACATTGGCTAATGTTAATTTTCATGAGACTAACATCCGGAGAACAATGAACAACAATGGTGTGCATGGCAGGGGTGCAAAGAGAAAGCCACTCCTCTCCCCAAAAAATACTGCTGCCCGTCTGCAGTTTGCTCAAGATCACATCGAAGCCAGAAGGTCATTGGAAAAATGTTTTGTGAACAGATGAGACTGAAAATAAATATTTTTGATTTAAATGAGATGTGTTGTTTGGCGAAAGGAAAACACTGCATTCCAGCATAAGAACCATATTCCACCTGTGAAAAATGGTGGTGGTAGTATCATGGTTAGGGTCTGTTTTGCTGCATCTGGCCCAGAACGGCTTTCCATCATTAATGGAACAATAAATTCTGAACTACACCGGAAAATTCTAAAGGAAAATGTCAGGACTTCTGTCTGTGAACTGAATCTCAAGAGGTGGATCATGAAGCAAGACAATGACCCCAAGTTGTCTACCAAAGAATGGTAAATATTAAATGTTTTGGAATGGCCAATTCAACGTCCTGAAAGCGAGCAGTTCATGTGAAGAAACCCACCAACATCCCAGAGTTGAAGCCATTTTGTACAGAGGAATAGGCTAAGCCGATGTTCAGGACTGAACAACAGTTATCTAACCCAAATCCCAGGCAGCCAATTTGTGCTAATAATGGATAATTTTTCTTAATGAATAAATGACTTGGTATAATGTTTGTTCCATTTGTTTAATTGGGTTCTCTATCTACTTTTAGGACTTGAAAATCTGATGTTGTTTTAAGTCATATTTATGCAGAAATATAGAAAATGCTTAAGTGTTCAAAAACCTTCCAGCACCACTGTATAATAACTGTCTTCTGCAGTGGTTCTCAAACCTCTCCTCAAGTACCACCAGATGTGCCACAGTTTAGCTGCAGCCCTGAACTAGTACACCAGTTTCACTAATCAAGGACTTGTTTATTACAATTTGAATCAGGTGTGCTATTTCAGGGGTAGTTCCCACTAACCTGCCTTGTCGGCAGATCCGCAACTCCTTGAACAGATCTGTAGGATGGCGAGGGGTGCCGATTCTTTTCACACTGTTCACCCAACACGGTAGCATTTAATCGGATCATGCACGGGAGGAATACGTTCAACTATACTTCCGCGATTGAATTTACAGGCGCCTGATTTGAACACAAGGAGTCGCTGGAGAGCGATGTGGCAGGATAGATATTCTAATTTATCGAACCCAAATCCCAGGCAGCGCTATGCCAAATAGCAGACAGCCTATTTCTGGAAAACATACAGTGGCCGAGTTGGGGGACTGAACGCGCTGAGGTGTATTTCGTGACTGTCATTTCGGAAACATTTCTGGCACAGTGATTTGGAGCATTCCTTTAAGTAAATCTATAATAATTCAACAATCATTTTTTGTTGCTGGCCAGCTTTTAAATTAAAACAAATAGTCATACTACTAATTTCCCCATTATTCTCCAGTCCCAATTGGTCTTGTCCAATTTCCCACTAACCATAGCTTATCAGCAGCACCGCAACTCCCCTGGACAGAAGCGGGATGGTGAGGGGCGCTCACATGGTTCACCCAACCACATGTCGCCGAGGCATCTGATTCTTATTGCACTGCTCATCCAACACAGTAGCCTTTGGTCAGATTGTGTGTGGGATGATTACACTCACCGAACTATACTTCCACGATCGAACATACAGGTGCATGATCTGCACACAAGCAGTCACTGGAAATCGACATGGCAAAGTAGATAATCTGACCCAGATCCCGAGCAGCGCTAAGCCAATTTGTGCTGCCTCATGCTGGAGGTTCTGGACAAAGTCGGAGAAGCCGTAGTCAGGTTCAATCTATTGACTATCATGATGTAGCTTGTCCTGCATGACAGTGACCTAGCACACTATGCCACATAGACCCCCGGAAATATTTTTTCAACCACAATGACATCTTCTCAACGTCAATTGCTTTGTGGGATTTCTTATAGGGTGTGCAGTACATGTCTAGTAAAAAAACTCCAATATAACAACAGTAGGGATTAGAGCTGAACGATTAATTGCATTTGCGATAATAGTGCGATATGGTAAAACAAGGTTTTCTAATCGCAACGGCTGCGATTAGACATGCCCTTGACATGCGCGAGTAAATCACGCAATATGATCAAACGATACTTTATGATCACACAGGCTGCACCGGGCTGGCTGCACTCTGGTCACGTCACAAGAGTTACCTTTGCAACTGTACATTGACAATGGCCACAGGCTTGACAGAACCAGAAACTGAAGGAATGTTAGTGTCAAATAGGAACAGTACATCAGTCGTGTACATCAGTCGTGTGCAGTGGCAGGCCGTGCATTTTACACCTAGGCCTTCAATATCTTCCCGAAATTAAAACGCATTATAATAACCTCACAATGACATTCTAGGTC